>JANSTW010066451.1:0-20821 GCA_027564275.1 Diadocidia ferruginosa | reverse complement strand
GGACCACTGCAATCGCTTTTTAATAAACACCTGCGAAAGAAAGGTGATAACCCAGATGTGAAAATTTTTTGGCCCTGTCGAGTCTCGAACCCACAACCTCTTGATTTATAGAGCCGTGACTTTACCCACAGCTCCATACTGGTTACAATCTACATAATATTATATTATATAAATTTTAGGGACGAAACCTGCCACAAAAAATGCTTCCCCAAAATATATTCAATTTGTTTGCAACTATTTATATATTAAGAAGTTGATTTCAATAAATGTTTATACAGTTCGATAAATATTATATTACCTTATTGGAAGTATGATTGAAGTTTTGTGGAAGTCTTGTAGAAGTCCAAAGAAAGTCGTATGCATGACTTTTGGAAGTTGCAGGGAAGTATTGTGGAAGTTTCAAATAGAAATCTTATAGAATTTGCAAGAAAGTATTTTGGAAGTTTTATAAAAGTCTCTTCAGGTGATTTCTATCTCCATTTTTATTTGCAGATATAATGGTCATCTATAAAGTTTTAATTGAAACCCTTCATGTTATCATAATTTTTAATAAATTATATGCTTCCACGTTCCACAGTTTACGTTTCACGTTGCGTGTCCCAAATACATTGCGGATACAAAGAATGAAACATTTTAATAATTATTATTATATTCATATACGCATATACCTACATAATATAATGAACGCAGCAGCATAGCATCAAAGATTTACCCCACATAATAATATGTTGATAAGCGAATAGATTGTAACTATTTATTATACAAGTTGATATATGTACGATCGTATATAGTACACAGGATAATAGAGATAGTAGATACCAATAATGCTTGAAAATTAAACATTTAATATGTAAAAGTATGTTAAAAGTAAAGTGTGTTTCACCGCACATGAACCAAAATTTACCTATCTCCGTATATATGATTATATGCTATAACATATATTTTAAAAGCCATATACACACAATTATTTTCGAAAAGTTCGAGTTGTTACCATCCGCTGTTATCTCAGGTACACAATCTCCATACATATATAAATATTATAAAGTAGCAAGCATGGAGTATTAGTTAGCATAGTTGTTCTGTGATAGAGGTCGTGAGTTCAAATGCGGCCGGTCTAACCGACGATTTTCTCAACTGGGCTTTTACTAGAAATGTCAAGTCGAATATTAAAAAGGTATTGTTTGACACATATCCTTGAAAATAGTGAGCTCAAAAAATACCTTAAAATTAAGTAATAATTTTTATCGACCGATACAGAGTTTGTTCAAGGTAACTTAGTCCTGTAAATCCCTTAAATACATTCGGATATAGTTTACAATATTTTATATATACGTTTGTTTTAAAATTGTTAAAACTCATCTAACCATATCGTCATATCCTATATATGCCAAGTATGATAACTCGCTGTTTTGTCCATTATCCAGAAGAAGTTTTCAATCTTCACTATAGCTGAAATTGAGACATGCCCGTTTTTCATCGCAGATTTACAAGATTTTTTGAAGCATGGGTAGAATTTCCGGCTTACTTTAATATTGTTTTTAACTTAAGGTATATACGATAATTCGAGTTATCATATTTGGCGTGGGATACGACGATTCTTCGTGTATATGCGAACTTGGAATATATTATTTTTCATGCAACGTATATATGAAAATAGAAGGAAGTAATTTAACTATATATGAACCAGGAAACAACGTCAAGTTTAACACTTTGTCAACAGCATATACATATAATTTTTAGAAAATTTTATACATTATGCAGGATAATATAGTTTTTGAATTGTTGAAAAATGAGAATGAAATGTGTGGATAATAATGAGTATCTTAATATATAGAAAACATGAAATATTTACCCAGAATACAAATAGCTTATTTATAAATTATATGATTTGATGCGATTCAAGATTATGTATGTATCTGAGTATACACAATATATAGTTTTGTATAGAGATTCAGTCATTTTTAGTTTCTAATTTGGTCATAAAAAGTGAAATAGAGAATACTATCTTTTCTATATATTTTACAAAATTTATGATTTCATGAATATAGAAGCAGTGGCGACGGGTAAAATCTTTTATAGTATAAAGAGAGTATCATATACGCAGATTTATAATATAAAAATTAGGCCATATGAAAATAAACAATTTTCAAGAAGCACGCTCTATATAAGCAACAAATTACTTGTTAAAAATACAGATTTTTTAGATATTTTCTCTATTTTACCAAGATATTATTAATAACCAGACTTAACCGGCGCTGCTGCTTTTAGACTTCTGTAAAAAAAAGTATGCATATATGTGCTCTAGGTCGTACAGGTTATTAAGATATAATTTATTTTCTTAGTTTTTTTTTTACCAAATTGTAAATTATGGCCAAGCGGACTTAACCTATAGCTCGAGGGGGTACTCACATGTAGAAGACCTGGGACAACCTCGATGGAAGTCTTGAAGTCATATGAAAGTCAGATGGAACTCATGGAAATCATATGGAAGTCATGGACGTCAAGTGGAAGTCAGTGAAGTCAAGTGGAAGTCATATGGAAGTTATGGAAGTCAAGTGAAAGTCATGGAAGTCATGGAAATCACTTGGAAGTCAGATGGAAGTCATTTTAATATGGAAGTCAATGGGACAAATATTTTTCAAGTGATTACCTCCTCGTTATAGCTAGTGGCTTTACATGCTAAACCAGATTCTTGTCTTTGGACAACTCACCACAGGCGACATAATAAAATATCTAACGTATATATTATTACAACTGTTATTCTGATTTTTTTTTATTTGCAGTATATATTTGTAAAATAAACCCCCGACCTTTAAAATTTATCACCCGAAAATATTGTAATAAATAAAATTTATTAATGTAGGTATAGGTATATAGAGCTAGAGATGTACTATATCTATACATTTGTATTTATTTCCGATAACAATAATTTAAAACAACATAAAATAAAATATATTTTATAATAAATTTATAGCAAAAATCGAGTACAAATAATTTTCAGATATATAAATTTAGTGTTTAGTAAATTTGTTTAGTGTAACCGAATTGTTCAAATTTGTGCTGTAAAAGGACCGCAGCTAGAGGAGGGATAAACAAGCAAACAATGTCTTTTTGGATACTTTAAGTCTTGTTTTGGCCAAATTTTTGTAGTATGGGAAGTTTTATGGAATTCATTGAAGTAATTTGAAAATAATTAAATCCTTTGGACCGATAGAAATAAATATTTAGAAGATAAATCGAAGCCTTGTGAAAGTTTTAGAATTCTTATAGAAACAAAATCTTTTGGATGTCTCAGAAAACCAACAGAATAGGTTTTTAGAAGTCTTTAGAAATTCTATGGAAAAAGTTTTGGATTTTTTTATGGAATTCATGAAAATTATTAATAGTCTTATCAAAGCCATGGCAGTAATATGACAAAAAAGCCTTTGGAACGATAGGATTTAAAATTAGTCATATGCAAGCCTTGGAAGTCTTTTGGATGTCTTAGAATGTATACTTATAATTCTGTTGGAAATCATGAAAACTTTTTCGAAGTCTTATGAAAATCTTTTGGAAGTCTTATGGAAATCTCATAAAGTGATAAAGTTCTTGGTAGTCGACGTCTATACTCTGTAAATACTTTTAGAAATTTTGATTCTTGTAAAAATCATGGACGTAATAAGCCTTAAAAAATCTTTTGGAAGCCTTTTGAAAATATTGAAAAACTTTGGGAAGCTTTATAAAAAACCTCAAAATCATTTTATTCTTAGGGAAATCAAAATTTTATTTTATTTTATTTTATTTTGTTACATTTTATTTATTGATCCAGACTTAGTCTCAAATAGTCAGATAGAATTTTTATTTTGACGCAAGACCAACTTTTGAAAGTCTTTTGAATATCGTAAAAAAATTGGAAGACTTATAAAAATATTTCGGAAAACTTGAAGGCCTATGGAAGTATTTTGGAAGTCTTGAAAGTTACATAAAACTCTTGAAAGTCTTTAAAAACTTTGAAAAATCATGTTAAAATAAAAAAATTATGGAAGTCATTGAAAGTTCTATGAAATGTATGAAACATTTTTGGAAGTCTTATCGAAATCCTGGCAAAAACTTGTATAAAGAAGCCTTTGTAACGATATAGAATTAAATATTGTATAATTGTATAGAAGTCTTGTAAGTTGTAAGTCTTGTTGTTGTTGAAAGTGATTAATTCTCATGAAAGTATATAGAAAACCTTACGAAAGTCTAATGAAACATTTAAGTCTTTGGGACACATTTTTTTCAGGGAGTTACTTTCAAATTAAATGCTTCTGTTTAATATTTTAGATGTATAAATAGATTATTTTGACCAAATTCGTTCCTAATTACCACCATTGTTGTAATATATAGAGTTTAAGTATATATATGCTTTGTGGCCAAGAATCTCCACATAGGTTTGTAGGTCGACCGCTCTATAATAATAATGCACACACATAGTACATCAAAATCTATATTATAAACGGGATCTTCTCCATATATGTTTAAATACATTTTTCATTCATATAGTAAATATATGCAAAACACGTATTATGTCTGGATTTTTCTGGCAACTTAAATCTTTGAATATCGCATAGGAAAATCTACAAAATATATTTGAATGTAATGCTCCGTGCACATATTCTCTATATTGTATAATCTGTACAATTTTCGTAAATGTCTTTTACAAAATATATAGCTTTATATAATATGTTAAATATCTATAGATATAAATAAGTTTCATATTATATATTTTTAGACGTTTTTCTTCCCCAAAAAATATATGCAACGCTTATAGACTTTTTATTAGCTTTTAACTGTAGATATGTATACTACAGGGTTTCCATTGCAGGTTCAAGTCACTTTACTTTAACCTCTATACAGTTCTAAATCATTAAACTCAACGAAAGTTTATATACGCAAGTCAAAACACAAAACAAAATGGCTACAATTGAATTTTTTCCGTGACCATTTTTAAGTCACTTCGATTTTGTATCAGAAACACTTTTTCTGATACAAAATCGTATTAGAATTGAGTGGAAATTTGCTTGAATTTGAAAATTGTAATGGAATCGCTGTATAAAAAATATAGACTTTGCAATTTCGATTTTGCGATCTTTTTTCATTGTATGATTCAAGTTCACTCCTTTTTGTCATAATAAATATATAAATAAATTCATTTTGGAAATTTGCAGGTTGAGACGATATATGGAATTTCAACAATTAATTTCATAAACACTATTGTCTAGCATCATCATGTCATTAGCATAAGATCCAATTGTTTTAACCAGCAACAGAAATGATGGATTCGTATATATATATTTTTGTTAATAAGTTTCAAATCAAATTGGATCCAACTCTGACTCTTGGAAACTCCCTTTTCTATACATGCTGAATGGTTGATGCTCCACATAGATAAAATATTATTTATACTTATAGATTATGTGTGCGACTGATGCAACTCGTTCAAAATTGCCATATTACATATCGCTCTGCTATAATATATGCGCGAAGGCGCATTATATATACGTGAAAACTTTTCTAAGTTCTCCATAGGGATATTTTGGATGAAACAATAAAAGCAAAAAATGCCTAAAATGTTTATTTTGGATTTTAAATATTATTTACATATTAGATATTATGGTAAAGAAATCGGTTTTTTGGAATGCACATCGCAAATATTCTGACCACAAAGACTTTCATTTGGAAATGACTTCCAAGATTTTCATTAGACTTCTATAATACTTGACTTCCGCACTTAACTTTCATAAGACTTCTATAAAATTGCCTTCTATAGGACAGAATTAACTTCTATGGGACTTCCATAAGACTTCCAAGTCTTTCAGAACTTCCAAAATTTCTATAAGATTTCCAAGATTTTTATAAGACTTCCACTTCTAAAAAAACTCTCAAGACTTTGAAAACTTTCAAGACATTAAGACTTCCAACACATTCTAAAATACTCTCAAGATTTGGAAGACTTCCAATAAAGGTATTTAAGATTTCCAATGACTTTTAACATTTTTATAGTAAGGCATAAATAAGACTAGCAAGACTTCCAATGTTTCCAATACTTTTCAAAACTGTACAAAAAACTTAAAAAATCTCCATAAGATTTCGAAGACTTCCATAAAATTCCCAATATAAGATTATCATTAAATTTGATCCTCATCGAAGGAAGCATCTGATGATGGAGCGCGTAGGGGAAACATTTTTAGCAAAGAAACAAGCTGGAACTGGCAGATAACTTATACATCCATTGAGTCGAAATTGGAAGCTTTATATGCTTAGGATTTCCGCTAAGGTTTTTATTTTTATTTAATCTTAAATTTAAATCAATTTTTGAATTTTAAGAAAAAAATCTAACATCTTTCAAATGACCAAAATTAATTTAAAAAAATATATAAATCGCTATGCTGCAAAACATATAGCATAGCATAAAATCCACATATTACCATTTATTTAAATGTATACAATGTGTATATCTCTTTTATAAATTAATTAGTCGAATTGAATGCGCTGCATGCGATGAATTTTAAGATGAAAATAATTTCCGTTGTTACTCTCGACTAAAACACCATGTTCGCATTGTTCGTTCAGCTTCCCATATACATATATATGGATAAACTCTGCAGTACAAGCGGGACGGATTATAAAGTGAAATAATAATTATATTACACTTTCCCAAATAAAAATGGTTTAGTTATGCTAAACCGAATTCTATATGAAAATTTTGAAGGTTTTTCATTATCATATTGCTATATATGCATGTATATTGTATAGACTAAAGACTTACCATCCCCACACACACGTCATGTTTTAATTTCAATTTTAATTAACAATTTATAAATTAAATTAAAAGTTATAAGCTCTTTATATTATATTTACAGGCTACATTCTACTTATATACATTCTATTTATTATATATTTATATAAACTCGAGGAACCTTATAACATAATTTTATTTTACTGGAATACATTTTTGGTAAATTTTGTTGAATAATTTTCTATTTAGCTGGCACGGCTATAGCTAAAAGGAAAATATTTCAAATCAAACGGTGATCCCGCAAAAGAAGAATCTTTTATATATTTCGATGTTGGTAATCGATTTCACAAAAGAACCAAAATTGCTAAATATATGAGGAACAAATTTGGGAAGGTACAGAGGAAGAAAACCGAAGAACTATAAGAAAACCTATAGTTTCTATAGGGTTCACTAAAAATTCTAAGATCTAACACTGAAGTTTAAGCATTATCGATCACCGATAAGACCCGCAGTCTATGGATATCGGCAGTATGCCCCAAATATATATCAGTTCATATACCTCTATTCGATTGATAGCGAATTCTGGACAGAATATCATGAACTTAAAGCACTGTATATAGGGTTAACAAGATGACAAGAAGGTACTATATGAAAAAATGCATTGACAACGAATCTATAAAAACTTTTGAAAAGCATACCCTCAGGCTTTTTTATCAGTTTTCTTACAGAACTTCCAAGCGTTTTGTGATTTTTTTTCTAAATTTTGTTTTTTTTTAATAAAGTCAAATATAATGTGAATTTAAACGTGTCCTTCAACATTAACTTAGCATAGTCTTTAAAGTCTATCTAAATCTAAATCTATACGTACTCACCCTTTTATGAACTTTTCATTCAGTCAGACCCAGGTAACGCCATTCGGACACGCAGCTCTACTGTGGAATTATCACATTTGATCGACGATTTCACGAGTTATTTCATTTGAAATCTATTAAATTTGCAATATTTTATAATATTTAATTTCAATTTATTACAAATAAACTTACAAATTCTGAAAATTTAAAATTACGTCGCCAAGTGCACCACATCAGCTCTGTCTCTACGTGACGTTTTACTCAGCCCCCAGCTTCATATAAATGATTTGATCGATCTATTGGAGTAATTTTCTTTTAAATCTAATTTTAAAATTTAAAACGTTTTATAAAATAAATATTGAAAATGATTACAAAAAACTTGCAAGTTACGCAAAATTTATAGATTCGCTCTTCATCTTCTGGACGCGTAGGCAGTAGTGCCTAATAAACATCATCCAAAATTCTGCATTTAAACAATAATCTCAAACTCACTTCACATTATTTTTATCAAAAAACAACTAACAATTAACTTTACTATGAAAAACTACACTTTTTCCAAGAATTTATCTTATTTTCGCCACTTTATTGGACAACTGAAAAACTGACGCCACAACAAATCGAACACCAAACAAAAAAAAGAAGGACGAAAGAATAATGGCCGCTCTGCTGTAAAGCTTGCGGATGAATTCGAACTTCGAAAATATTCATTATAATTTATTTTTTGAATTTTAAAACATTTCCCCTGCAGTAGATTTAGTGCGCGGCGAGCTTTTTATTTCGATATTCGATTTCGCTATTGCGACTGATTTTACAAAATGAACAAAAATTCAAAATTATTTCACGAATTTTACGCATTTTCTCCTCTACAAAAATGAAGTTTTTATGATAAAATAGTTAAGCTAGCGAACCTTTATAGTGGTGTTGGTTTTGTTCAATTCAGTAGAGCTAAACTAACACATACATAAAGGCTCGCTAAGTTAAGCTATACAGTGATCAGGTGAGTTAAATGTGAAATCTATACGTAAATCGTGGTTTAAAATAGAGAATTTTGATGAATGCAATATGGAAACATAATAATTTCGGAACTTGACGAGAAGATTAACCCGGCAGTTTAATAGAATTTTCGTAAGTGAACCGTTTGTAGGATAGGTAAAACAATCCATATTATAATGCAATGTCTACTATTGTTGCTTTAGCACACGATGAGCGAAAAGAGCAGAGGTCCCAATACAGATCCCTGCGGCACCCTAAGTTTAACAGACACAGCCGACAAAAAGATCCACCAGAAAAAACTGATTGAAACCTATTATTCAAATATGATTCAATCAAGCTTACAGAAAGAAGTTCCCGAAAAGTTAAAAAAAAGTAAATAATTTAAAGCATTATAGTGGATCATAACTGACACTGTCAAAAGCCTTAGAAAAATCAAGAAAAACCAATACTGTTGCCAGCTTTTTATCCATATTCTTTCGAATGTCACCAGTAACCTTTAAAAGAACAGTCGTGGTACTGGGATGTTATCGAAAACGGGACTGGAAGTTAGACAGTATCGTTACTTTTACTTATAAAGTAGATGTTAAAAGGAATATGTAACACAAAAAAATCGTATATCCCTAGGTGGACCGTACTTTCCTTCTTTTGGGCTCTTCTTCATCGTACCCCAGCATACAAAATAAAAAACAAAGATTTTAATGTTTTAAAAAAATCCAAACTAACAAAAAAATGAGGAAAAAATATATTTCATTTCCACACAGTCAGTCGAAGAATATATGCGAAATTTATGGAGCAGCAAAAAACCCGCCATCTATATATAGACCGCCACATTCACACTACATGTATACCACACCTATCCATAGAAGATAGCTGCTATATATTATTTGAGATATAGGATGCTGGTGCTGGGAAATACATATGCGAATGGGTGGGTTTATTGTTTGATTTTTGAAAGAAAATACATTCATCATCAAATATAAATTTGGTAGAATAGAACTGTATATATAGTTAGTAGTATATATTTTCCATATAGAAAAGTTAGTCAGTTAGAAAAATGTCACAAAAATTTAAATATTTTTTTTTGTTCCATTTTGCCCCACAAAAAAACACAAACAGTATTTACAATGTCTGGGAAAAAATATATATATAATACGTGAAAAGTGTGGCATTATGTAATAATATGTAGGTAATATTCTGATGTATAAAAACCAAGCACGAAGAGTCAAAAAGTTGCTTGTATAGTCATCATCATCATCGTAGGACAATTTAACCATTTTTTTCTATATGACACCATTGTGGTGTGGTTAATGATGATACCATGGATTGAACTAATCAAAGTATTATCATAATTTTCTTTACCCTATCTGTCAAGTGTCATATCAACGGTTTTAAGTAATCACAAAGCATGATAACTACTAAAATATGCAAATGATAGTCCAGTTGAGGAAAATTGTCAGTCAGACTAAAAGACTCGACCTCTTGAGTCTTGACTCCTGAAATTAAAAATGGCATATACCATCGTTCAAATGACTGCTCTAAGTCTACATATAGATTGTTGGCAGGCATAACATTTAATTTAATAAAGTTTTAGTTTTTAATATTTCCCAACTTTCTTGAAGCAAAAAGCGGACCCATTTCATAAATTTCCGAGTTTATACTATAAATATATGTCGAACACCAAATGACATATATTAGAAGGTTACGATGTCAAATAACATATAAGTAGTTTAAATTTCAACCGTAAGATGGATTCTCCTTTATTTTTAAAATTATTGTTTTTTGTGATTTTTTTATATAATTTAAATGCCATCTTTATAATCTAATATATTCGTCCTCATCCGCATGTATATAGAATTAGTAATAGGTTTATTTTATTATATAATAGTAGTCAGTAGATTTGAGTGCACAATAACTATATGTATACCTCGGCATAACTATAAAACATTTAAATCACGTTTTGAAATTTTCTGCTAACACAAGCGTTTTCCTTAACTGCGTTTTCTTTTCAATATATATTTAAAATACAGACAACGATACGTTAGACCAAGTTATATAAAATCAAAAGAATTTTAAGTAAAGTATTTTTTTGGAAATTTGGAACAATAAATTGAAATATTCTTTAATGTTTGTATGGTTTATTGAGAATTAAGTCATATTTACAGTTCAGACTGAGAAATTTTTTCCGACAGCTTATGTCAAAAACAACAAATTTTCGCTAGTCCGAAAAGTCTGCGGCTTAACGCGTTCTGATTGGTTGATTTTGACATAAGCTGTAGGAAAAAATTTCTCAGTCTGAACTGTAAATCTGACTTTAGATTTCTCTTAAACGTTTAGACGATGTACACATGATCCGAATTTCATCTGATTTTACTGTACGGCAAATGAAAAACTGACAGATCGTTCACGTGCAATCTTATCAAAATCGGATAAGCCATCAAATGGAAATACATGTAAATTTTGATTGAGTCAATAGAAAAATGCGATAATTATTGAAATGTAGTTAACAATTCAATTACATTAATCTGCCATAAGACACCCATCCAGAAAATCGGAAAAGTTTAATTGAAAATCTAAAAGCTTTCTTAGGCCTTTGCGGATGATTTTTTTCTTAATTCAAAAAACGTTCAAATGTTAATTAGGAAACGCACAGTACTTATACCGTAGATGATTTTTTACATTGAAATGTTGTTAACATTTTCAATAAATTTTATTATCGTTTGTTAGAATTCTTTGTTGTTTAGATATTTTTAATTATTTAATTTAAATAAAAATTGTCATTTAAATGAGAAGCCACATTAAAATTACGATCGACGAAATTAACATTTGAACGTCTTTTAAGTTAAAAAAAAATCATCCGATAAGAAACCTTTTAGATTTTTACTTTAACTAACTAAAGTTATGTGGGTTCTTTAGCAGAATGCTCCACAAAATTGATTTTGGGTTCCGGTTGGGAATTATTGTAATTTTAACATGCGAATCTTCACTTCAAATGTCCTCCCATTGGAATTTAATATCTCGTTTAAATATCAAATAAGAACTGTAGTTGATTTTTATTAGTTATTAGAAAATAATAGGACAATAATTGCACACTCAAAACTGATGCAACATCTGCATTTATTGTCCCACCGCCCCCTCCTGAAATTCATTAATGTGAATATGCGGAATTCGCTTCATAAATAAAGTTTAAAGATCTTTTCTCTTAAATTAATAAATAAATTGAAAAGAAGTGCAATAAATTATATTATATTTTTGTAACAATATAAGAAATTTTAAAAACTACTCACCAGCCGAAAAATTTTCCCTTTGCGTTGCGAATTTCAAAATGGAGGCTCCGGTGACGCCGCTGTACAGGCACCCAATAATTATTTGAATTTATCAATAAATTCCTAAGATTCTCATTAAACTTTATTGAAAATCTAATCATTAATGACTAATGAACGTTTTCCACAACTTTTCCGATTAGAAAATAGAAAAAATCCAACAATTTTTAAGGATTTAATTTTAAGCGCAACTTTTTTTCGCTACATTCAGCAGATTATCACACACACCAATGAATGAATGAACATTACAATGGAATTATGGAAATGGAAAAAGGAAAAATGGCGCAACCTTGCGCGGATGACTATTTAGTGTTACCAGATGTATGATTTTCGAAATAAATGAATTTCGAAGTAAAATTTAATTGATTTCTAACCGGGAGTGCGTTCACGTCAGAGTATAGCTAGCATCGGAGAATAGATTGTCAAACTTAAAAAAAAGTAGCTAAACTCTTGGGGTTTGTTTTGTTATGCTCTCAAATATATCATTTTGAGTCTATTAAGCTCTGGAATTTTTGCCTGAACTGCAGTATAGCGAATAAATTGTATCCTATAAAGAGCCATCCCCCGACCAAAAGATTATACCACGACTTTTGGGGGAAACCCCCCCTTTTTGGCAGGGGGAGGTTAAAATTTGTATGCAAAAGTTTTAAAATGCAATATTAATATGTCACACCTATAGTGTACGTTAACGTGCCCCTGAGTTTGCCGCCAGCAGGATTTGAACCCAGGTTTTCCGCTTATACAAGGCGAGTATTTACAAGGAATACATAGACAATTTCGCATAAAAATTGTGATGTCATCGGAGTATTAAATTGCATGTTGCCACCACCAAACTCCAACAACAACAATACTCCAATTTCATCACCAATCCACACACACAAATATATATTTTGTGTATAGCATACAAAACCACTCAGAACTTGATGCGCACACCTTATAACTCTAAACACCTTGGAGTTTTTAACCACTGTACCATTGCATCGGTCAATTTTCAATTATTTTTCTAAATTTTCAAATTAAAATCGTCATATCCGGTTAGAATGATTTTACTTCAAAATTCATTTATTTTGAAAATCAAACATCTGGTAACACTAAATATTCATCCGTGCAAGGCCGCGCCATTTGTAATGTGCATTCATTCATGGTTTGGTGTGTGTGATAATCTGCTGAAGGTAGCGAAAAAAAATTGCGCTTAAATTTAAATCCTTAAAAAATTTTGGAATTTTTCTAATTTCTAATCGGAAAAGTTGTGTAAAACGTTCATTAGTCGTTAATGATTAGATTTTCAATAAAGTTTAGTGAGAATCTTGTGAATTTTTTGATAAATTCAGATAATTACTGGGTGCCTGTACAGCGGCGTCACCGGAGCCTCCATTTTGAAAGTCGCAACGCAAAGGGAAAATTTTACGGCTGGTGAGTAGTTTTTAAAATTCCTTATATTGTTACATAAATATAATATAATTTATTGCACTTCTTTTGAATTTATTGATTAATTTGAGAAAAGATTCAAACTTTATACTTTTAAGAAGTGAATTTCGCATATTCACATTAAAGAATTTTAGGAGGGGGCGGGAGGTCAATAAACGCAGATGATGTTGCATCAGTTTTGAGTGTGCAATTATTTTCCTAATATTTTCTAATAACTAATAAAAATCAACTACAGTAAGTTCTTATTTGATATTTAAACGAGATAATAAATTCCAATATAGGACATTTGATTTGATTCGCATGTTAAAATTACAATAATTCCCAACTGGAACCCAAAATCAATTTTGTGGAGCATTCTGCTAAAGATCCTCTCAAAACCCAGATAATTTTAGTTGGTAAAAGTAAAAATCTAAACGGTTTCTTAGCGGCTGATTTTTATTTTAACCTAAAAAGACGTTCAAATGTAAATTTCCTCGAGAATTTCTTCGATCGTAATTTTAATATGGCTTCTCATTTAAATAATAATTTTTATTTAAATTAAATAATTATGAATATCCAAACAACAAAGAATTCTAACAAACGATAATAAAATAAATTGAAAATTTTAACAAAATTTCAATGTAAATGATTCTCCACCGTAAAAATACGATGTGTTTGACCTAATTAACTTTGAACGTCTTTTGAATTAAGAAAAAAAACATACGCTAAGATAGGTAGCTTTTGCCAAATACAAAAAATTCTCAATGGGAATACGATAACGATTTTTTGTGGATGATTTTGCTGAAGATTCTCAAGACCCACACAATTTTCATTGGAAAAGTAAAGTTTTTTCTGACCGGATCTATAAAGACATATAAATGTAAATTATGTCATCTGTAGTATTTTTAATGTGGCGCTACTTTAAATGGTAATTTTGTCAAGATTTTTATTAAGAATTCTATCTAATTCTAAAAGATATAGAATTCTGGAAAATGATAATAAAATTAAAAAAAAGTAACGTTTCTGGAAATGATCCATCACAATAAAAAACGTACTGTGCGTTTGACCCAATTTACATTTGAATTTTCTGGTTTTTTTGGATGGGTTCTGGACATTTTTATGTATCTGAATTAGGTATTAACTAGTTTTGAATTGTCTCCAGCGAAAATATTGTATGTTTTTGGGTTTGTCTATCAGCTCGATAAAATGTTTTATTTTTTATTTGAGTTAAAATTAGTTTAAAGTCAATAATTACAAAATTTCTGAACAACATCTTTTTCGTATAGTACTATTTTGCACCAAAAAGGTAATTTTGATGTGTTTTGATGTGTTTTGATGGTTCTTTATTGAAAGATTAAGTAGATACTAAATTTAGGGGGCACTATAACTGGTGAAAATCATTTATGACAGCCAACCGCAAGTCCCATATGATCTACCGATGAATTTCACTTGTAGATTTTCAAAATTCTTTTTAATTTTTTATCGAGCTTGTCTTTAATTTCTTAGTTAATTAAATTAAAACAGTTTTATTTTGAATATTTTTAAATCTCTTAATGACGTTTCGTTCAGTACTATGGACTTTTTCATCGAATACACTAGAATAGGACCACCAAGCTCGATAAAAAGAATTTTGGAAATATCAATTATTATTTCACTTTCAGTTTTGCGATCTTTGTTTTTTTTACCTACTCAATAAATCAATAAAGTCATATAGGTAAGCATTTTACCTACATTGTAATCCATTCTAATTATCATATATAGTTTTAATATTAATTATGCTTGATAGATTATTATAATAATTTATCTATAAAGTCTACTATTATATAAATAAAATTGTTATTCTATATTCTATTTTACTCTAATATCCATAAAACATTATACATTATTATTATTTACCCCACAAAATTATTATTAAACATCACTCATATTGTCATATTTCATTTGTAAATATGTCCTTTTTGTGTTGTTCCATGATGATGATGATGATGATGAGTTAGATGTCTATCTACATATATAATATAATGTACCCAACTTATTAGGATTAAATAGAACAACATAATTTTATATTCATTATATTATGATGATATGTCTATCCATTCATTTAGAAATATTAGAGAAATCTAAAAAACAATTTTGTACAAAATCTAAAAAAATCTCGTATAGTTATAACTTATAATATTGTTTTTGCACACATCACAATATTACTGAAACTATTAGCTATTATTACAAAACGAACTAGCTTCTATCTAGCTACTCTTTGCTGATGCTAAATGAAAGCAAAGTATCAAAAATTGCATATTATAGTATTTTATTTGTAACTCATCATCGCAACATCATAAAATTTTATATACTTGCGAGAGATGAACTAAATATTATAGTAAAAATGTTCCCATTGTTCCAATTTTATATGCTTTGGACTAAAAGCTTTAAATATATAAGTTATAGTGATGCCAATGCCATCATATAAAAATACTATGGGAGTATATATTTTAGAATAGCGATACTATATACGTTCCATGGGCATTATATGATGGGAATGAGTAATAGTTCTATACATATAGATATAATACACTATCCGACACTTGACATGTTTCAGTTAGATCGAGACTAACCGCACACTCACGCTTACTTAAAATATCAAATCAGAAATTGATTCGATCAAGAAGTTAATTTTTGATATAAACACAAAATCTGATCGAATTAAAATACGAAACATTTTGATTCCATAAAGTCTGACTTCATCAGAAAGGATAAAAGAACGTACGTTGAGGACATTGCTGATCAAGCGCAAACTGCTGCAAATAGCAACAATGTCCGAGAAACGAATCGGCTGACAAAGAAATTGAAAACAGGACAATATTAGCAGAGCGTCCGCTCAAAGCTGCTGATGGTAATCTTATAACGATGGAGGAGCAACAAATTGAAAGATCAGAATACTTTGAAGAGCTGTTTTTAATTCGATAAAATTTTGATTCAATTAATTTTTGATTCGATCAAATTTTGATTTCACCAAATTTTGATCTGTGATATCCGTGAATAAGAACGCGCATATGATATCTTCCGATTGTTGTGATTTGAGAAATGACTTGGTTTTGAATTTTTTTAGGAATAATTTCAGGATTTCCGAGATGTCTGAAATGGTTTCTGATCGATTTTCAGTGATTTCCTAAAAAAATTTTTTGATTTATGAAATGATTTCTAGAACAATGGATAATTTCTGTAATTGCTGATCTAATTCTTGAAATTATTTTCATTATTTTTGATCTGCTTTCCGTGTTTAACAGAATAAATTTTGATTTCTGCGATTTCTTAAATAATTTCTCATTGCCAAAATGGCTTCAGCTTTCCGAAATGATTTTATTTTTTCTGATATGGAATAATTTTTGATTTCTGAAAAAGAATCTGATTGTCGAATTGATTTTTAAATGATTTATGATTTGATTTTCGAAAGCATTTTTTATATCTGAAAAAATATCTGTTTACCGAAATGATTTTTGAAATTATTTCTAATTTTCAAAATTATTTTCCTGATTTCTTCTGATTTAATTTCATAAAAAAGATTTTTGTTTTTCGTTTTTCTGGTTTTCGTTTTCTGAAGTAACTTCCGTGATTCCTGACTGCCGAAGTGATTTCGGTGTGATTTCTAATCCCCTTGTTCCATGCAGTAATTTCAGTCTCGTACACAATTAATACAAATTTGCGATATTTTGTCAGACAGTGTTACTCAAATGGAAATGGAACTAAAAAAATGTATTCCGATAATATAATAATAAGTTCATCTTTGCCATGCCAGTCAGTGTTGCTTGCGATATATTATAACTATACTACACGTAGAATAGTTGTCCAAACAGACTGATGGGCAGCAGACAGGAAAATAAACTCGATTTTGTGCTGGACTGTGCAATATTTCTATATATTATTATATTTGATGGTGAATCAATACATATAATTTTGATGTTTGGGCATGTGGGACATATTATGTAGTATATAGCAGTATAGTACACACATGAACATGGGTGCACTTACTGATCTAGTGTAATATAGTCGCTATATATGTATACTAAATATAATATATTTTTTATAGTTTTTCTTCTTTTATAGACTAAAATAAAGTTAAAAACTTTTGTGTACTTTTTCAATAAAAAAAAACATTTTGATGATTATTTTTTTCTGTTCGTTGATTTAAAAAAAAATGTCTGGCTTTGCAAAAGGAGTGTATTTTTTATCAACTAAACTAGCAAATAAATTGAATTTGATGCGAAAATTGAAATTTTGATTAAACAAATTTAAATAATTTTGACTGAAGCATACGTTATGTTGACGTCTGACGATCAAGTTTTTCTACATTTCTATTAAAACTTTAAAATTGTCAACGTAACTTTACCTAAGTTCATGGGTTTATGAGTTTTAAGCGAGGAAGTAACAACCTGAATGTCAATCAATGTGACTTCTATTTTAAAAAGGCTTCCAAGACTTCCAAAAGACTTCCAAGACTTCCAAAAGACTTCAAAGACTTTCAAGACTTCCAAAAGACTTCCAAGAGACTTACAATGACTTCCAAAAGACTTTCAAGACTTCCAAAACTTCCAAACGACTTCCAAGACTTCCAAAGACTTCCAAGGCTTCCAAAAGACTTCCTAGACTGCCAAGGCTTACAAAAGACTTCCTAGACTGCCAAGACTTCCAAGACTCTTAAGACTTTCAAAAGACTTCAAAGACTTTCAAGACTTCAAGGCTTCCAAAAGACTTTCAAAAGATTTCCAAAAGACTTTCAAGAGACTTCCAAGACTTCCATTAATGATTACCCCCTCGGTTTTAAAACTTCCAAAAATGCCAAGCCATAAGACTTCCAATAGTTAAAAGACTTCCATGACTTCCATAAGACTTTCATTAATACTTCGTAAGTAAATTATTCCGAGACTTCTAAGACTATACCACAGACTCAAGAGAGTTGTCGCGAAGACTTTAAAATAAGTCTGGGTTGCAAATTTAGTAAATTTTTTTTATTAATTTCTTCCTTCTGCTCTAACAATTTTCATATATTTTTCTTTTCTTTTTATAATTTCATCATACAATTTACAATTAATAAATTAAAAAATAAATGTAAAAAAAATTAACAATAAAATTATTTATAAATATAATTTAATTATATATATTAATTATTATTAAATAATAAATAAAGGTGTTTTTTTGGTTTATTAAATTATTTAAGTAGATTCTTGGTTTCCTGTATTTTTTAAGTATTGTAAATACGCAGCGGTTCCCTCTACCAACATATATTTTTATTTTGAACACTGCTATGATAAGACCCACGAATGAATTATACCTGTGAAAATAAATGGAATATGGTTTTGTAATAATTTTATAATAAAATACAATTATTTAATAAATAAAAGCCAATTTCTTCGTCTTTTCGCAAACATTTTTTAATTAACCTAACTCGATGGCAAATAGATAGAGGCTTGCAAAACAATGATATTGCTATAGAAGGCAATTTTATTTGTTGATTTTTGTCATCCGATTCGGTTTTTCTCGAGGTTTTTCTATATATTAGCAAAGCTACCTTAAGAGTGACTGACCTCTCAGAATCAATTGTTTTTTTATTTAGTTTTGAGTTAACAAAGTATCTAGTGTGCTGAACTGCATACAAGCTCACACTATCAAACATGTTCAGTTTAGACAGTTAAGACCGAAGAAAATAGCAAATAAATTATTACTTAAAAACCCATATACTCACTGTTTTGGCCAGGTGAAACGTGTATGTAAATATCTTCTCCGGATGTTATAACTAAAAAAACATTTTTTATAAATAAAAAGAAAATTTATAAACAACCAATCATATTTTTAAATTTTTTATTTATTTGATTTTTTATTTTAAAATAAAACGTTATTTATTAATTTGAAAATACAAATACACACGAAAATGCATGCTTCTTATATGTTATTAATATTATATTATTATTAAAAAAAATATATTTTTTAAATTTCATTTTGCTGTCGTAATTTTTTATATATTTAAACGATTTTTTTGCTTTGTAAAATAAAGGCACGCCCCTGCAAATAGGCTTTTTTAAACCTATATTATAGAAATTTTTCTTTATCACATTTTCGTTTTGAATATTTTTTGGGGCAAATTTTTGTTGTGTACCCGAATTCTAACACTTTATAATATCTTAAATGTGGGCTTAACTTCACACCCACATCCCCCAACTGATTTACTCTAGAAACACCCTCTACAAATCCTCCTCACAAACATCGTTGTCTATACCAATTCTCGCGAAAAAGTTTTTTCTAAAATTCGTACTAAAGTTTGACTGCCTCCCCTGTCAAATTAAACTAAGAGGGCTAACATGCTAACTGAGGCAGTGTGAGTGAGATAAAAGTACTCGAAAAACTCATACGAACTTCCCTAACACTTGACTTGTATATACTAGCGACCGGACTAACTGTAAACCCCATTAAGACCAATATAAGGCTTTTTACGACCAAATCTAAAATTCCTGATTGGATGCCCTCTAAACTATGTGGCTCTACTATTGACTTTAAGTCCCAAGGTTAACTTACTGGGTTAACTGGGTACCGGTATGTTTCTACAAACAAAATTCATGAATATAGAAATGATAATCTCACATGATATTTATTAAAGTAGTAGCGCATAGCGAACGGTTTCGTGTTATCCTGAGCGGTCAGTAAAAAAATCATTGTCACACTTTATGGACACATTGTGAACACATGTGTCCGTAATTGTGTCCACGGAAACAAATAAATGTTGCAAGATGTTTTTTCTACACATTTGCCGATTTTTTATCTGAAATGTGTCTAAAATATTTTCGGTTTCCGAAATGTTCATCATCTCATCCTATACTCCGTAGCGTGGGAGCATTGGGCATCAACAAATTGCTTCCAACGTACTCGATTTCTTGCCAGAGCCTTTACTTCATTGAAGTTCTTTCCTTCGACTTCGGCTTCCTGTAACATCGTTCGGCACCACGAAGATTTGGATCGTCCTCTTCTGTGGGTTCCCGCGCTATATCATCGCTTGGTCGTCGCAGAGTGTGTCCGATCCAACCCCACTTTCTCCTCCTTATTAATACTTTAATGCTCCCAACGTCGGTTTTCCGCCACAGATATTGATTGGTGATTACATTTGGGTAGAATATTTTTAAAAAACTTGGATGCGTGACTCGTCATTTTCAAAGTTTGACAACCGCATATAGTAAGACGGAAAAACAGTTCGTCTTAAATATTCTAATTTTAAAATTTTGTGACATTTGTGGGGACCTCCATAATATGTTACTGAGACTCGGCAGCGTCAAAAAAATTTCACAACTGTACTATCACCTTTCATTCGCAGGTGTTTTTCTAAAAAATAAAAAGCGATCGCAGTGGTTCGTAAGTCACTTAAAGCCGTTGGTCCGCCTATATGATACCAACTGATAGGGTTCCTCATATAGTGTAAAACCCGCTCCACTGATCACCAAAAAATATGG
>JANSTW010066440.1:0-10725 GCA_027564275.1 Diadocidia ferruginosa | reverse complement strand
AGTGTCGACAATGTAGACTATAGTGTAAATAATGTAACGGCTGCAAATATTTTTTGTATCAAAGTCAAGTTCACCTGCATTTCTCGTAAATATTTCAGAAAAGGCGATGATAACAAAAACTTTATTTTTATGGTTTAATAATGTAAATAGTAATTTATTTACAATAAAAATACAAAAAAAAAATATTTTCTTTTATTTTCTGTATTGTTTACGTTTGTCTACATTGTCTACATTGTCTACGTTGGAATTGATAAAAGTCTACATGTTTTGTCTACGCGTCGACAATGATGTAGTCTACATCACGTAGTCTACGTCGCCCAACACTGGCATAAGACTATATAGGTGAAAGAGAAATTTGGGCTCCATATATATTTTGTTTGAAAAATTGTCGAAATAAGTATAAGCCAACGTATATAAAGACATGTTTTACGGATTTTCGTTATTTTAGTTTAAAGACGAAGGGACTATCTTATTTTTTGTTGTTGTAAATATTTTTAAGTTCAAATAACTAATAAAGAAAATATTGATTTGTCTCTGTTTTCAAATGGAAAGCTGACCGATTTTTTCTGAAAATATTCTATTAAATTTTTAAATTTCCCACCCATCCTAAAAACTGAGCACAATATTATAATATTCTAAGTTCAAACCAACCAGCGCCATCTGTGGCCGATCGCCACAAGCTCATTTAGCATTTTTCCAGCTGTCAACCAATGATGTGGTACTAGCTGCGGGTGCGATATATGCGTGCCTTAACAACACAACTTGTGACCATCTTGGTGTGAAATTCGCATTCGGGCGTACGTTAATAACGAAATAAAATCAATTTCTGTGCTCGTGCTGGCCCCAATTTGCGGCTAAATTGACGTTTCTGCCGTCGGGTGATCCCGATCATGGATGAAAACCAGTCGGATCTAACAATACCGGACATATCCGAAGCCGAACATCTTGGTTCTAACGAAGAGAACGACCATGAAAATGGCGATCAGGTAAATATTACCAAAGAGCTACACAGTGTTGTTATACCTCTAATTATTTCTTCGCCGAACCGCATTCACAAATCCACTGCCATAAAAAATGAGCTTTTTATTTATTCATTCGCTGCTGTCCGTTCTGTGTGCATTGCGTTTGTTGGCACGGACCGTTCCGCTTCCTCTAAAATTCTTGAATTCTTGAATAGCCAAACACAATATTGTTTCGAGATAAATCAATACGGTGAGCTTTGTTGTGGTTAAGTTATAATATTTTGACGCGCGGCTCCGCAGTCGCAGCTTGTAAATTATTTTTTGTTGATTTGTCATCATATTGTGGTGAGGTCGAGGTGATGTGCTGTGCTGGTTGGGCCCCTTTAGTCATCGCATTTTGATATTTCGAATATTATTTCAAACATTTGTTATTGCGGCAGCGGCAGCTGGCGGGGTTAAGGTTATCATTGTTATGTTTAAAATATTTGTTTTCTTTTAATTTTGTTGACACAACAATTTATCGTATTTTTTCGTTTTGTTTTGTTGATCTATAACTACAAACAGGGAGCCGGAGCAACATCAACACGAACTCGTATGGTGGCCTCAAACGAAGTCGGCAATAGTACCGTTGTTTCGGTGCCCGTGTCTGCAGTTAGTGTCCTCGGAACACAATTTAATGTAATTTCACCCGACCAACTGCCCCATTTCAAACAGATGCTGTGCGTGGACAGTAACGGCTTCTTATCAAGCAACGCTGTGGTGGGAGATGTTGGCGGTGACATGAAAGCCACTCACATTGTCATTCAGCAACAGTCCGCCCACGACGGCTCCATTACGATTGCCAACAATACCCAAGAATCGACCACAATGACCGAACAATCTGCATCAGTTTGCACAAACAATTGGAACGACACAATGAACCTTGAAGTGCTGCCCGTCCGCTGTAAGACCACAACGGCCGAACTGTACAAATCGAGACTGGGTTCGGGCGGCCGGGGTCGCTGCATCAAATATAAAGATGAATGGTTTACGCCTAGTGAATTTGAGAATTTATGTGGCCGAGGGTCCAGTAAAGATTGGAAACGTTCGATACGATACGGCGGAAGAAGTTTGCAGGCGCTCATTGACGAAGGCATTCTGACACCGCACGCCACAAGTTGTACGTGTGCGGCTTGCTGTGATGATGATTCAAGTAAGTTGTGGCTGCGGGAGTTTTGACTCGGTTTTCATTTTTCAATATTGAATTTCTTCCTTTTCAGCTGCATCGGGTCCAATCAGACTGTTCACACCGTACAAACGAAGGCGACGCAATCAACTCAATCATGATTCAAATGTACTAATTAAGATTAAGAAACAAAGCGAAGAGGATAGTGAGAATGACCAAACCATTCTGACCAAAGCCGAATCGACCTGGCAAACAATAACCGACGGCATTGACGGCGCTAATGATTACTTGGACACAACGTCGCAAAGTGAGTAGCTTGAATTGTTTTTATTTTTTCTATTTGAATCTGGGTGAATGCGATGGCTTTTTTGGAATCATGAAAAAAGTAACTAACACGTTCCGTAATTTTTTTTATTGTGAAAGTTAACCCTTTTAGACTCAGCGCTTATTTTTATTAGAAGCACCGGGGTAGCTGCGTTGAAGGAGCTGTCGAATAAATAGTTGAAATTTGAAAATCCTAACAGCTGGGCTTAAATGGGTTAAAATTGACGATTTTGTATGTAAAAGTTAACCTATTATTGCCTATAGCGCATATTTTTCATTTGTGGAGAAAGTTCACTATACCCGCTCAACAACGAAAACACCGAGGGGAAAATCACTAGAAAAATTTGTGTCCCATGATTTCTGATTTCCGTGATTTCCAAAATATTTTCTGAATTATGATATGATTTACCGGACAAATTTCTGATTTAAGATTTTTTAAATGATTTCCATGAGTTCCGGAAATTAATTTCTGATTTCCGAATTAATTCATGATTTCGAAAATTACGGCAATAACGGGAATATTTCCATTATTGCCGTAATATTTGAACAAATTTCTAAATTTTAACATTTTTAAATTATTTCCATGATTTCTGAATTTTTAAATGATTTCGGAAATAATTTTTATTTCTATGATTTTTGCAATTATTTTTTAATTATTATCCGATTCCCAAAATAGCTGTTTTCATCATTTAAGTATACGAATAATTTTCCGAAAGTATTAAGTTTTAATAAATGATATCTGATATAATTCCGTAATTTCTGAATTGTGATATGATTTCCGAATTAATGCTGAATTTCCGAATATATTCATGTATTTCCGTAATTTTTAAAAGATTTCCGAAATTAATTTCAGATTTCCAAACAAATTTCTGATTTATGAAATAATTTTCGGTATTTCCGAAATATTTTCTTAATTGTAATATGATTTCCGATATGAATTTTGATTTCCGAAATTCCGTGATTTCCGAAATATTTTCTGAATTCAATTATGATATGATTTCCGAAAATATTCCGCGATTGCCGTAATTTTCGAAATAATTTCTGTTTTTTTAATTATTTCAATGATTTCCGAAATAATTTCAGATTTCGGAAATAATTTTGCATTTCCATGATTTCCGCAATTATTTTTAAATTAATATCGGATTCCCGAAATGATTTCTGAAGTGATTTTCGTGATTTACGAAATGCTATCCATGAATTGCAAAATGATTTCCGGTTTTTTATAAATGATATGTCTGTGATTTCCGAAATGATTTTTAATTTTCGAAAATTAATCCGTGATTTCATTTATGTTATTTCCGTAATTTTTAAATTATTTATTTCCGAAAAGATTTTCATTACTTTCGAAATTATTTACGAATTAATTTCTGATTTCCGTATCAATTTTTGATTTATGAAAGGATTTTCGTGATTTCCGAAATATTTTCTGAATTATGATATGATTTCCGAAATTGTTCCCATAATTTCCGAAATGATTTTAAGTAATTTTCGTAGTAATTTCTGATTTTTTAAATGATTTCCGAAATTATTTCTGATTTCCAAAAAAAAAAATGTCGCATCCTTGTCCAGTGATTTTAGTAGTTGAGTTCCTTCTAGACATAAATCCCTATTGAAGAAGGAGCTTTAGTCCAATACAGTGTAGGCGCCTGACTCTCATTTGATCGGTGAGATGTGTCAACGAAATCGTCAACACTACCTAAAATTACCGAACATAAGGAAAATCGTTTTTTCTTCCTAAAAATTATATTTTACGTCCTATCCATTGTTCCGGAATAAAACAGGAAACTTTTCTAAAGATTCTTATTGATAAGATTTAAATATTTGATTGAAATGTCGGCAAATTTTTGTAAATATTTTTAATTTTTGTCGTTTTTCGGAAAAATTATGCACGAGGAAATTATAACTTAAAATATTTGTTCCACTGCCTTATATGACTTCCATAGAGGTTGTCTTAGGAATTCAACATGTGAGTACCCCCTTCGAGTATGCAATACTTTAAATGAAAGCTCGAAAATCTTGGAAACCTATTAAATGATTTCCTTAAAATATGATGGCGGAAGCATTCCATCAATGGGTATATTCGTCATTGTGTTATCTTATGGTTTCATCGTCGTGTTACTATACATCACAGCGAGCGATATAATAATCTAATTCTATAGTTTTCATTGAAGCCTGTAGCAAAATGTTTTCAGTCTCAATAGTCAAAAAATACAATCTCTGTGACAGCGTTGTCATAATTATTTATAAATATTTTAGGAATCAGTGTTGCCGTAATATTTTATTTTAAATAAATGTACTGAATTGTCGATAAAGTAGAGATAACATCAATATATTAAAGCCGGTGGTCCTCTTAATTAAAAACAGAAAAAAATCTTCGATATTTCTAAATTTTAAAAATCATTGATGTTTTTTCATATTATATATCAAATACCGACTACTTAAAACTGTCGATAATATCGATATTCGATTTACATTAAAGATTTGTGGCCCTCTTAATTGAAAAAGAAAATATTGGAATCGATATTGAAAAATAGTCAATATTTTGAAATATCCAAAAATCATCAATGTTTTAAATCGATTATCAAAAAAAAATCGATAACCTGTAAATGTCGATAATATCGATAATTTCAAGAAAGAAAATGATCGACATTTTAATATAATTTTATTGGTAAAATTTTATTTTCGATATATCGATTGTATTAAAATGTCGATATATCGATAACATTAAAATTATAATGTACAAATATCGACACTTCGATAATACTAAATTGTCGACACATGGATAAAAATTATAATAATCTGATACCATAGTTTTCATTGAAGCCCGTAGCAAAATGTTTTCAGTCGCAATAGTCAAAAAATACAATCTCTGTGACAGTGTTGTCATAATTATTGTGTGTTGTTGCTCTAATATTTTATTTTAAATAAATGTACTGAATTGTCGATTACATAAATATACTGAAGATATTGGTCTTCTCTCGGATCCTCTTAATTAAAGAAAGAAAAGAAAATATTTTAATCTTTTTTGGGGCTAAATTATGGATATTTCTAAATTTCAAAAAAAAAATCATCTACATTTTTTGAAATATCCAATATTAAAATCCTAAAAAAATTAATAAATAATAAATAACATCGATATACATTAAAGACTTGCGGTTCTCTCAAACGAAAAAGAGAATTTTGGAATCGTTTATAGGGCTGTTCAATATAAATCGATTAAAAAAAAATCTTCGAAACAAATTATATTTTTTCATATATCAAATATCGATTACCTAAAAATGTCGATAACATCGATAAACATTAAAGACTTAATAACAAAATAAAAAATTGTAATCGATGTTGAAAAATAAACGATATATTGAAATTTTCAAGAATCACCAATCTTTCGAATATCAAAAAAAAAAAAATAATAATAACCTGTAAATGTCGATAATATCGATAATTTCATTAAAGAAAATTATCGCATTTTAAATATTCATCATCATCATCATCGTGTCCTTTACTTCAAATCGAGGGGTATAGGGACCATTTTACCCTTTTTTTCTATCTGATACCATGGTTTTCATTGACGACTATAATAAATATTGATATATCGATTGTATTAAAATGTCGATATATCGATTACATAAAAATACATCGATAATTTATAAAATAATTAAATTACTTAAATGTCGACATTTTGATAATATTATCGATAACAATAAATGTCGACACATCGATAATAATAAAATATCGATTTGTCGACTAGCCTTATTTAGACTTTAAACAAATTGACGTATTTAAAAAATATTGTGTTAAGTGGTTCAAGAAAAACAAGAAAAATCAAGAAATTGGACAAAATTTCATGACCTCACAATAGTAGTAGTCAAAATATTTTTATCTATTTCGCTAGAGAGCCTGATGGGTTGTGTTAATTAACACATTGCAGGCTCTCAACGTTAAACTATAACCATTAGACTATACGTTTTAGCACAAGAAGAAAGAATTCCTACAAACAAATTTAACAAGAAAAGTGAAATTGGAAAAACTAATAATTTTGTGCAAGAAAAGCCATACAAATGTGTTTTTTTATTTTGAATGTAATTTTTGTTCTTTTTTCTTCGTTTTGCTTTGAAATTGTTATTTTGAAATTTCAAAAAATCATGTTTTTATATCGTTTATCGAAACAAAAAAATCGATAACCTGTAAATGTCGATAATATCAATTATTTCATGAAAGAAAATTATCGCAATTTAAATATTGATGTATTGATTAAGAGGAAATTTCGATATATCGATTGTAATAAAATGTCGATATATCGATAACAATAAAATAAACCGATAATATAAATAATAATATTACTTAAATATCGACATTTTGATAATACTAAAATGTTGAAAAATTGATAATAATTAAATATCTATATCATTAATATGTCGACACATCGATAAAAATGAAATATCGATTTTTCGACTTTAAACGAAATAGCATATTTTAAATATATTGTGATAAGTGGTTCAAGAAAATCAAGAGAAATCAAGAAAGTGGAACAAAATTTTTGTGACCTCACAATAGTAGTAGTCAAAATATTTTTATCATTTCGTTAGAGAGCCTGATGGGTTGTTTTAATTAACACATTGCAGGCTCTCTACGTTAAACTATAACCATTATTAAAAGAAGAAAGAATTCCTACAAACAAATTTAACAAGAAAGTGAAATTGGAAAAATAATTTTGTGCAAGAAAAAGGCATACAAATGTGATTTTTTTATAAATTTTGAATGTAATTTTTTGTTTTTTTTTTTCGGTTTGCTTTGAAATTGTTATTTCGAAATTTCAAAAAAATCATCGATATTTTTCGATATATCGAATATTTATAGAAAATTTAAAAAAACAATGTCGACAACATCGTTATGCTTGACTTGTAGCCCTCTGAATTGAAAAAAGAAAATATTTTTATAGGGTTGTTCGTTGTTCAATATTGAAAAATCATCGATATTTTGAAATTTTCAAAAATCATCAATGCTTTTATATCGTCTATCGAAAAAAAAATCGATAACCTGTAAATGTCGATAATATCGATAATTTCATGAAAGAAAATTATCGCAATTTAAAAGTTGATATATCGAAAAAAAATGAAATTTCGATATATCGATGTTAATAAAATGTCGATATATCGATAACAATAAAATAAACCGATAATGAAAATAATAATATTACTTAAACGTCGACATTTTGATAACAATAAAATGTCGACACATCGATAAAAATGAAATATCGATTTATCGACTTTAAACGAAATTAAATATTTTAAAAATATTGTGATAAGTGGTTCAAGAAAATCAAGAAAGTGGACAAAATTTCATGACCTCACAATGGTAGTAGTCAAAATATTTTATATCTATTTCGCTAGAGAGCCTGATGGGTTAACACATTGCAGGCTCTCTACGTTTAACTATAACCATTAGACTATACGGTTAGAAAGCAAGAAAAAAGAATTCCTACAAACAAATTTAACAAGAAAGTGACATTGGAAAAACGAATAATTTTGTGCAAGAAAAAGCCATACAAATGTGATTTTTTTTTTAATTTTGAATGTTTTTGAAATTGTTTTTTTAAGTGTGCCAGAAAACAATTTTTAAATAAATAATAAAATTTCTCCAAAACAGTGGTCACTGAGGCAAATGTACCACTTGACCGTTTAAAAACGTTATGTGCTCAAATGACCAAGGTAACAAATGAGTTTAAACGATGCATCAATGAGGCCAAAGAACTGCAGGCACGTCAAATTGAACGGATCCAACGGGAACGTGATTCAGCTTTACTGGCCGCCCGCGTACACAGTGAAGTGGACGATCCAAATAATATAGGAAATCAAATACAAGGCGTTGATATGCCGGCATCGAAAAAAGTTTGTATAGAAAATGTTCCTTGTCGAGTCAATTTTTAAAATATTTTCTCTTCATTTTTTAGTGTGCAAATTGTAATCGTGAAGCTTTAGCCGAATGTTCGCTGTGTCGACGAACACCATACTGTTCGACGTTTTGCCAACGCAAAGATTGGAATGCACATCAAGTGGAGTGCACGCGAGATCCGAACGAAGGAGCCCAACAGATAATGTTACTCGTTGACGACCAAGCATAATATTAACCTACAGATTAAAATAAAATATTTTTCGTTTTTGTAAAATTAAAAAAAAAAACAAATTTTTTCATATTAATGTATTTTATAATAAAAAAAAAGAAAATTTTCACTTAAAAAAAACACACGTTATCCACATTATATACACTGAGAGAAAAAACGCGATGAAAATATAGAAAACAAATTTTTAAATGTGTTTCGGTTTTTCTACAAAAAATTAAAATAAAATAAATTGTTAAACCACGCGATTATACCAAAATTCTATTTTTTATTAATTTCGTTATTACTACACAATTATAGAGAAAATGTAAAAAATTTAAAATGAAAAAATGCTAATTTTTTTTTTGTAAAAAAAAGCATAAATGGAATCAATTTTTAAGGAAAAAATAATTTATATTTAAATAATGTTTTTAAAATAATTAATATAATTTGTATATCTATTATTATTATATATAAAGAAGAAATGAAAATAGTTAGAGTATTTGAATAATAATTTTTTTAGTTTTTTTTAAATTTTATTTTAATCTCGCTCCGTTTAGTTTCTGCGGGTGTCTTTTTATGATAAGTTATTGTTGTGACGAGATATAGTTGTATATTTTTTTCTTTTAAATTTAAAACTATTTTTTTTAAAGATGTTGTTAAATTTTGTTTCTTTCTATTTTAATTATATTATATTTTTTTTTATTGAAAGAAATAAATAAAACGAAAAAAATGGATATCAAAACAAAATGGTGGACAATTTATTAATCTAACTGGTTAATTTGGTAAACGACATCTATTGACAGTATGCTGCAATTTTACAGTACGTTACCTTATTTGAATATGATCGCCATTTTGAAATATGTCACTATTTTAAATTTTTTATAATATGCCTTGCACAAAATTTCATCAGAATGTAGCGAAAATATCACGAATCACAAAAAAATTTATAAAAAAAATCAAAATGACAACATAACTTAAAAATGTCAAAATAATTCAAGATGGCGACAATTTATAATCTCTAATCTCAATAGACGCATTTCTTTGTGCTGACGTGCACTAGATTATCATTATAATCAAAAACGCTTTCTCAACGTCACGGTATTAAATATAATAAACTGTTTATAGTTTACAAAAGCCCCCCTGGATTAATTGACATCGCAATAAATTAATCTGTCATTTTAGAGTACGCTATTAACTTGAATTAGGTCTTCATTTTGAAATTTGTCACCATTTAAATTTTTTTTCCCTTATACAAAATATCATCAGAATGTATCATCATATTGAAAGTTGTCAATTTAATTTTTTTTTTAATAATTTTCAACTTGTATTAGGTACGCCATCTTGAAATAGGTTACCATTTTGAATTTTTAATAATTTTCCTAATACAAATCAAAATATTCAGAATTTTAAAGGATATATCAGAAATTATAAGAAACTGTCAACAAAAAAACGAAATGGTGGCGCGATTCAGATCAGACCTAAAATATTATTATAATAAATAGAAATTTCTAGAAAATTTATGAAATTGTTAAGAAGTTCAAGAAATTCTTGAGAAAATTATAAAAATTCTGAGAAAATTATGAAACATTCATGCAATGATTAAGAAATTTCTGACAAAATTATGAAATTCGTAATATTTTTTTTTTTTTGAAAATCGTGAAATTTCTAAAAAATCATGATATTTCGAAATCATGAAGTTTCAAAGATATAATGAAATGCCTGATGAGAAAATCATGAAATTTTTGAGAAAATCATAAAATTTCTGAAAAAAATATAACATTCTTGAAAAACTTCCGAATTTTTGAGAAATTTCTGCGAGAATTATAGAATTTTTGAGAATTTTCTGCGAAAATTATAGAACTTTTGAGAAATTTCTAAAATAACAAAAAAAAAAACGAGAAAACCACGAAATTTCTGAGAAAATCATGAAATTCTTGAGAAATTTCGAAGAAAATCATGAAATTTGTGAGAAAATAAAATAGTTAATAAAATAACTAAAATTTTTGAGAAATTTCTGAGAAAATTATAAAAAATTTTGAGACATTTCTGAGATAATAAAAAAAATCTGAGAAAAACATGAAATTTCTAAGAAAATCATGAAATTTCTAAGAAAATTATAGATTTTTTGAGATTTCTTCTAAGATAATACAAAAAAAATATGAGAAAATCATAAA
>JANSTW010066429.1:0-10726 GCA_027564275.1 Diadocidia ferruginosa | reverse complement strand
AATATAAATACATAATTATGTTGAAAAAAATACATTTTTGGTGTTTTAGGAAGAGAATGAAATCAAAAAAATGTGCGATGATATTATTCGTCTTAAACCTGATCTTATTTTTACTGAAAAAGGAATCTCTGATCTTGCACAACATTTTCTTGTTCGTGCTGGCATTACTGCTTTACGGCGTCTTAAAAAAACTGATAATAACCGACTTGCTCGGTAAGTAAATAAATAACTATTATTTTAAAGCAACTTTAACTTTTCAAAAATTTAGTGTTACTGGAGCTCGTATTCTCAATGATACTCGCGATTTGCGTGAGTCTGACGTTGGAACTTTAGCAGAATTGTATGAGATTAAGAAAATCGGTGATGAATACTTTACTTATGTTACTTCATCAAAGACTACCGCTGTAACTGTTGTTTTACGTGGACCGAGTAAAGACATAATTAATGAGGTTGATCGCAATATTCAAGATGCCGTTAATTGTGTTCGTAATGTGCTTTTGAATCCAAAAGTTGTTCCAGGTGCTGGTGCCTTGGAAATGGCTTTGGCTAGAGTAATTTTTTTTACTTTGAAAAGCTTTTTTGAAAAATTAAATGTTTTCAATCATCTTAATTATTATAGCTTTTTAGATTTTTATAAAACCAATATTTTAGGCCTTGGAAGAAAAAAGTAAAACTATTGTTGGCGTGCATCAGTGGCCGTACAGAGCGATTTCACGTGCATTGGAAGTTATTCCTCGTACTTTAATTCAAAATTGTGGTGGTTCTACTATTCGTCAGCTTACAGCTTTGCGTGCTAAACACGCACAATCATCTGACTTTTGGACTTGGGGTATTAATGGACTTACTGGTGAACTGGTGGATGTTAATGACCTTGACATTTGGGATCCATTGACAGTTCGTACACAAGTACTAAAAACTGCTATTGAGACTTCGATTATGCTACTACGCATTGATGATATTGTGAGTGGCGTAAAAAAACAATCAGATACAGGAGCTCCACTTCCAATTGATGGATAAATAAGCATGTTGTTTTGAATAAAAGTATAATGTCTTCATGCATACTTTAATCTATATAAATTTTTTGGAATAAAATACATTTGTATTTTTTTTTGTTGTTTGTTAATGAAATATTATGACTATAATAAAATTAATTGGATGATATTATTGGGAATATTGCTATTATTGTTTGCAAATTTAAAGCGGTAAAGGCTCATAGTTACTTCGCTAAAAAGTTTTACGATTTTTTGGTTAAATTTTAATTTTGAAAGATGGAATCGGCTCAAATAAAGAAGCAGAAGTCCAAAAAAGAGTCATCGACTTCAAACAGAGTTGAAACGGCGGAAGAAATATTTGATCCTTCTGCTGTTCCGGAACCGCTTTCAATTCAGGACATCGGTGATAATTTTGTGGCTACAGAATCGACGAGTGATGAAGCAAAGGAAAAGAAAGAAATTGATATGTAAGAAAGTAGCTGTTATTTAAGCAAAATTAACAGTTTTTTTTAAAATATCTTTTAAATGTTAAAGATATTTTTATATATACTTAAAATTTGCAATTAAAGAGTAATTTATATTCAGCTTAGTCATTTCTTTTAAAAGTCGGTATTAATCAAGCTTTATCTTGATTTTGTTTTATTTTTTAAATTAATTGAGGTAATTTTTTAATACATTCTAACAGTTCAGTTTTATTGTTAAGTGTTATTAACGTGTTAAAAACGGATTATTTTTTATATATGAGAAATAAATATAATTTGATTATATTATAATTTAAAAAATGGCGATATTATTCTTGGGAAATTGCTGGGTTATTTATTTTTTAGGAAAAGTGATTATAATAGGATGCCCTCAACGAATTCAAACGCTATTGTGAAAGAAAATGAAGATCGTTTATCATCAAATTTTGTTAGGGAACTTCCGCTTGATGCTCTCTTGCCGCGTACCAACTCTAGAGAAGGAGGTTCAGAGGTAATTTAAATTCCAATTAAGGGGACATTAAACTAAACTCTTACAAGCAATTATTTTTGAGATTCTTAGCTTCGTATTTTATTAATATTATGAAATAACTTTATACTGAAATTTTGAAATTTCAATCAAAAAATTTAAAATTCAATTTTTTAATTAAACATTAATTTGAGAATTTTAGTAATACTTTTTAGTTAAATGCGGCTTTTACAACTCCTGAACAAATGTCCAGTCAAAATTTAGCTGCTGTAGAAAGGTCGTCTGAAAATGTCACAAATCTTCATTTAAATCCTTCAACTCGTCATTATTCGATGTATCCAAAGATAATGGAGTTGAATCCAGTTTTATCTCATGTTTTGCCGAGTATTTCAATTGAGGCACCTCCCTATACAGTAATTCAATCGGTTCCAAAATATCCGTCACTTTTGTCTGAAAAGACAGCACCGTGCAGAGAATTTTTCGGAGAAGCTGAATTATTAACTGAAGGCCAATTACTGGATTATTACAAGAATGAGCAACTGGATTTTGTGGATGATTTTACGGATGTTTTTATACAGGTCTATTTTATTTACAAACTGTTTGATATTTTTTTATAGACGTTAATAATTTTTTAGTTGGAAATGGAGCCACGGAATTGCTTATTTGATTTATTGGCTAAATATAAAGAAGTTTGTGAGACATTGGAAAATAATGAGAACTTAAAAGCAAATACAGCAAAAGTACTTTCAACTCTAAACAATGAAGTTTGGGCTGTTGAACAACAAAAAATCATTCAACAGGTATTCTGCTTGCAAATAAACTGAAAATTTTATTATTTGTTATCTTTTAGGCTGTAGTACTAGTTAAGAAATACTTTATTTATATTAGCAGTTTTTTTCATGGGAATTTCATCCTATGATATTTTGAAGATCTAAATCTCTTTAGCGAAATTTTTAAGTTAAGTTTTTTAAAATTAGTCTAACTATTGATTTTTTTAATTCTTTTAAATAATTTTAAGGGGAAGTGTGAATGCGGGAAAAGCGCAAGCGGTGAAACTTCATATAAGGTTGCACACTTTAGAGTTGAAAAGTTGGTAGCTTTGTCTGAAGAGTTAAAAAAGCTTAACAGTGCAGAGCTAGATGTTGGGTTTTGTCAAGAAATTCGCTTGCGAGCATTAGCTTTGCAAATTCAATGGATTATTGTTGATATTAATAACAGATTTATGACCGAACATCAACTTTCTACTAATTCTATTCCTATTTGTGAGTTTATATAGTATAAATTAAATTTTATTTTAGAATCGATTAAGGAATTTTATGTCGTTAACATATTATCCTTTTTGTTAAATTATTAGCAAAATTTTGCGCTTAAGAAATGATTTAAATATTATTAAATTTTAGTGTTAAATGTGACACATTCTTTGCCTTCAAGAATTCTTCTTAAACAGGCTTTATCAGATTTGTTTTATTATATTCGATTTCCGGCACTTTCTGCTAGGTTTCTTGATTCACTTACTGCTTGGATTTTGGAAATAGTAATTTAATTGTTTTTAATAAGTTATTAAATTTTTAAAACTTGTTTTACGCATAATTTATTAACCTTAATTATCAATGATTAAACTTTGCGAATATTAATATTATTTGAGCATTTTTTTAAATTAAGGGATCTGTTTTATTACGTGCATGCTCACTTGACGACCAATTGTTTTTGATGTCTCAAGTTTTGCGTTCTCCTTCACCTATAGGTTCTTGGGGTGTACCTTTAATACAAACTTTTATTTCTACGCCTAATTTGGATTTATGTCTTCCGATAAACAGTTTCGTTGCTTCACTTAGTTTACTTCTTAAGCCTGTAAAGTATGTTATTTTTTAAATTTTTTGCATAAAAAAGAAAGATTTTTTAGATATAGAGAGCAATTTCTCTATCGACTTGTCAAGTATTATGAAGGCGAAAATTCATGGAATTTTGTCAGTGATGATGGAAGCACGGTATTTATTTTATTCAAAAATTTAAGAGAGTATACTTTTTAGCTTTTTTATATGATTGCATTTAATTTTTGATTATGTTTGACAAAATTTAAAAAAAAAGTTTTTGTTTAGGAAAATACCAACATGTCAGATTTATTAGAAATGGATCTTATTAAACTTCTTGGACAATTTTCTATTCGGGCTGTTTTTTTGGCTGCAGTCAAACACTTTACTTTTATTCATCGTTAGTTTTATTTCTACTGTATATTTTATAGCTAAATTACTATTTTTTAAATGGTTTACAAAGGATATATTTTTGTTAATTTTAAGAAAGTAATCGTTTACAAGTATTACTTTCTTTGATTTCATTTGTGTTGGTAACATTGAAGATTTGTGACGAAGGCATTCAGACGTATTCTAATTTAAAAGACATGTGCAAAAAAATTTGTGATAATATTCGGTATATTTGAGCTCATTTTATTTAAATACATATTTATATAATTTAAGCAAGTTTATATAGTCATTATAGTAGATAGTTAAAAAGTAAATTTTTCTATGCTTTAAAAGTTATAATAATTAATTTTGTGTTTTTAATATTGAATTTTAACTTTTTAAGTTTAGAACATTAATTCAAAATTTTTGTACTTACTGGGGTTTGGTAAAACGAGAATTGAATAAAACTGATGAAAATTTGATTCAAAATGAGGTTAATCGCATAGTTTTGCAAGCTGTTTATTACATTATTTCAAAGAATAAGTTTGTTTTTTTCAATAAATTGTTTACGTTTTTTAAATAATTTGTTATTTTAGTATGGATTTATGGCAGTTTCTAGTTGATTTTCCGTATGAAGGTATTACAGAATGTTGTCGTATCAGATGTCAAAGTTTGCTTAGAAGCACTAAACTGATAACTGTTAGGGAACTATATGAAATTCCCGATAGCGAATTAATTGCAAGGATTAAGTCGAGTAAGCGATAAGTTTAAAAGTTTTATTATGAAATGCTATTATTTAAAATTTTAATTTTTTACTATTAGATGGATCATTAACGGAACAATTGAATGAATTAAAGAAAGGAAAAGAAGATGTCACGTATAAGATTTTGGCTCTTTCATCCGTAATTTCATATTGCAATTTAGAGCAAAACTTTCTTGTTTTAGAAGTTATACATTTCTGCTTTCTAGATGAAATCAATAGAGAGGATTACTATAAAGTATTATTTCCTAGACATTTTAAATATTTAAGATAAATTATTGTATATAATAAGAGTCAACGCTCTTCGGAATCTGGTTTGCTGCATGCCAACTTCTGAAAAAAAGCTTATTAGAGCATGCATATAGAAATTTATTGGAAAGAAATTAAAAAAAAATTTTATTGGAGGAAAATGGTTTATAATTGAAAATAATATCTTTAACCAATTTTTTTGCAGGTTGGTTCAGAAGCGGTCTCTTTATTTTTAGAAAGAAATGCTAATTTGCTTTCGCTTCTTCTTAAATACATTGATCGTCATGTTGATCATTTAGATGATTATGCCACGGAAATTTTGGCAAATTCGTCACATGCTTTAAGCAATTGCTCTTTGTCGGCTGATGACATCGGCAATATTTTCGGCAAATGGCTTATTAATCGACCGATAAATCATCCTGCGTCACACATTGCAAGGTACGAGCAATTTATTAATTCTTTAATAATCCAACAGCGCAACTATTTTTTTTGTAATTAACTAATATATTTAATGTGGAGGAATATATTAAAGAGTTATTTAAATGAAAAGTGTTTTATAGAACAGTTCTTTGTGCTATGAACTGGGGTGGATTTGACGGAATTTTATGGATTCCTCAAGATGTGCATGATATTTGTGCTGATACTATTGTGAAAGCACATATTGTACATTGTAAAACACGTAATGGAATGATTGCAAAATCTGTGTCAAAAGCGACAAAACTTGCATTGAAATGTCCTGATGTCGAACAACAATTTGATAAATTTTGTTGGGAAGTGTTGACCAAATTGAAAATTTCAACTAAAGTAATAAAATTTATAAATGTCAATTTTACTTTACATATGATTTTAAAATTTTTTTTACTGAATGTGATTAATAAATTAGGAATGTATTTTTTATATCAAACTTTTAGCCATCAGCAACTTTTGCAACAAATGATCTCACAGCATTTTATCTTTTTATTCAGCAAAGATGTTTTACTTCGTAAGTCGTTTGTAAGCAGTATTTTGGGAAGTTTTTAACAAATTATTGTTTTAGACATGAGGTATTTATAGAGAACGGACTGAGCAAGTTTACAGAACTTGTTAATGCATCTTGTTTTAAGGGAGCTGTAGCAATTTTAGGTCAATTGATAATCAAATTTGATTCTGTGATAAATACTTTTACTTCTAATCAAAGGTTAGTTGAAATTGAGTATATATTACAAACGAGTTTATAGTTTTTTATAGTAAAAATTTTTGATTATCTTATAATGAAAAATCTTTTATTTTTAAATTTTTTTTATGCAGTGCTTTAAACTTATAGTTTCCGAGATTGTGTGGAACGCTTAATTCATATTGATGAATCTGCTTATGCCATTCAGCTGATTGTTGGTGCAGATGCATTTCCTGGCCCGATTTTAAGTTTAATTGCATCGTCTATTAGAGTAAATGTTTGCAAAAGCTTTTTTATACTATTACTTGCTTATTAGAAGTAGGCCTATTTTTTAAGAAAGTCAATAAAAAATTTTTAAAACTTTTTAATTCTTTAATATTTTGTAAAGCTTTTAACAAGTAATTGTTTAGTTTCAACTTTATACTGAAGAAAGTATTTTTAAAAAACGAAAGTTGGCATTATCTTGGCTTGAAGTTTTAACCTGTAAAAAATCTGTAGAATGGAACTCTGACAAATTTGTAATTTATTTAATTGGAGTTCTTACTGAATGCGCTTTTTTTTATGATCCAGAAGGTTTTTTTGGTATGAATGAATTTATGGAAAACTTATATAAGGTAAATACTTCTAAAATATTTATGTGGAAAATATTGTTTTTTTAATTAACTATTGAGTTCTAAATATTTTGTATGTTTAGGCTCAATTTTTTGCGTGGAAAGAGTCTATGAAAAGTTTACTTTCGTGGTTTTCTTCACATTTACACCCTCCAATTATTGCGTCTCATTTACTAGACATTTCACCGTGGGCATCATTTTTATTACTGAGAGCTGAACCGCGGATTTTTTCTTCTTTTTATGAATTTTTAGACGATTCCTTGTGCAAACATCCACAAAGATCTCTGGAAGAAGCTTTAAAGGTACATAATTATTTTTTTAATAATATTATAAAGTTATTATTTATAGGTACTTTTACCTAAACACTAAATTGTACACTAGTAAATTATACATTAAATGGCTTTATTTTTTAGAAAGCAAGCTCAAAAGCTCATATTTATTTTACTGTTGGAAGGCTTCACTTTGCTCGCTGGTTGGAATTATCTGTGCTTGAAAGTGTTTCGGAACATGAAGTTTTTCCGCTAATTCTGCAACAATTGTGTTATGTTTTATTTTCAAGGAAAAATTTTGAGAGGTTTTATTTTTACTAAAAGTTAATTTAAGGTAAGAACTTGTTAGGAATGAAATTAAGGAAAGAGTTTGAAAAAATTTAGTTGCATTGCATATTTTAGTACAAAATGCATTTTTATAAAGTTATTGAAAATTAAATTTTTTAATTCGCGTAATCAAATTTTTTTAATCGTAGAAAACATTGTCCTGGTTTACGTATGTTAAAATGCCCTGCAACAGATTTAATTTTTAAGAAATTAAAATGCGAAATTTTACCAAAAAGTGAAAAAGCTGCACAAAATTCAAAATTAAAATCTTTTTTTCGTGCTGTTCTTCAATGGATTTTTGCGGAGGACATTTATTTGCCTAACTTTAAAAATTCAACTGATTACATCTTGGATTATATGCTTCAAATGGCTATTGCTGGAGACAAGGTACTATTGTCTTTGGAATATTTTGTGTTAGTCAACCTAAATTTTTTTTGTTAATTAATAATTTTACTTTTAGCATTTGTGGATTGATTTAGTTGATGAACATTATCTTCAAAAAAATATTCAATTAGGATTGAAAGTAACTATTTTAAATGTATTTTTTGAATTAAAAATGACTTAATAGTAATTATTAAAAGAAATCAATTGTTTAACTTAGTTTTAATATTTAAGTGAAATTATAGGGAAACAATTCTCAGATATTTTTTTTGTCTATTTGAATTTTATTAACAATTTAGGTATTTTCAAGTTGTTATCATTTGAACGGTTTAACTGGCCTCCCTCAATCACCAAGAACCTCGACTAAAATTGATTCACTAACTACTTTGTTTGGGACGCTTGAAGCATTTTCTAGTAATATTGCATTGATTCCACCAATTCCACTACATAATAATTTAACAATTTTTGAAAAATTTGAGCCAAATTGGTATGGGATTTCGCCATTACCGGCAAAGTTTTCTGGTTATTTAAGCGAGCTAAATACGACTGCAAAGTAATTTTTTTATATACTATCTTTATTGAAAGTTATAAAATGCTTAACTTACAGGTTATTACAAGGTTTATTGAATTTTGGGTTAATAAAATTAGAAGAATATGTAACACTGTATAATTATATATTTTAAATTTCAGCTATATCTAATAAGAAAAGATTAGCAATTATTTGAAGTTTGTTTAACATAAAAAATAAAAAAATTTATAGATGTAGTTGATATAAACTTATGTTTTTTAGAACTTTTGTGCTTGGAAAAGAAGCTGTAGAAACTTTAAATCAGGGTTACTTAAGCAATTTTCAAAAACTTTATTCTGAATCAAAAAAAAACCTTCGAATAGTGTTGAAATGCGGAAATTTTATTACTTCTCGATGTCCTCGACCCGCTAATGTTGAAGTTTTGGTAAATTTTGAGGGGTTTAATTCTTCTGTTTAAAAGGTCACTGTAGCACATTTAGGTCACTGTAAGCACATATGACCAAAATGTAGCCACAAAAATGAATGAAAATCGTTTAAAACGGGAAGAGGAAATTAATAGATTACTATTAATTCTTGACATGATTGCAATACAATGTGCTCATCTTGAACATACTTCCTAGTTAGTTGTTACAATTTATCAAATTTTATATTATATTAATAATGTATAAGAGGTATTATAAAATTTATTTTGTAAAGCTAATTAATAAATTTTTTATGACTATATATTATAATTGTATCGGTAATTTTTTTGTGTTTTCAGTGTTTTCAGTGAGTTTGCTAGATCTGGGATGATTAGCGGTGAAAAAGACTTCATAAAAACGACTGGAATAACATTGTTTTATAAAATTTGTAATTTTGTCGATGGCGTGCAATTTTTATTTCCAACTGCTGTGCAGTGTTATGAAGCATGTTTAGATAAATTAGGAAAGGTTAAATTTTGGTGTTTACTTTGCTTATTATAGCTTGACTACGGTTAATTTTTATTTTTAGGCATTTATTTCTGAAAATGCATCAGAACAATTAAATTTAATGAGGATTGTTAAAGCGGGGTAATAATTTTAACACTTTTTTAATTTATAATTTTGTGAAAAAGTACTTTTTAGTAATCCTTTAAACCACTTTCTGGTACAAAATTTTACACCACATTGCATTCCACCTGCTCTCCTTTTTCAACTTTACACTGAGCTATCGAATTCTGTTCGAGATGCCAGCACTTCTGAAGCATCTTTGGCATTGCTAAGCCGGCTAGATATTGAAAATGCAGGAAATCGTATGCCTGCAAATCAATTCCTTGCTTTAATGCCAGTATAATTTTAATACTTTTTTACCTAAAACTTCTTCTTTTAAAGATACTTAAAACTTTGACAATTAGTTTTTTTTTTTTACTATTTGAAAGTACAAAAATGGCTATACTTTTAGATGATTTTTGAAAATATTGCTTATGTCAGTAACACTTCTCCTTTACGACAATTGTGCGTTCAACATTTTATTCACACAATGTTTCATCATTTTCCATCAAATTTAGCTCCGGGTCTTCGCCTTATTCTTTCTGGTTTGGACAGTCAATCGGTTCCTGAAGAGCTTTTTTCGAAAATTGTTTTTCGTCTAGAGAATTTTAACTTTATTTTAAAGGAGTCTTATGCTGTAAAAAATTCCCAAACGAAAATGCCACTAACTTCTGAGCAGGTTTGTACTTTTGTTTTTTATATTTTTTTTTATTTGATGTAAAACAAATGAAAAATTGATCAAAGCACATGCTTAAATAACATTTTTTTAGATAGAGATTTTTTAGGCTATATGTTGTTTGCGTATTTGTGCAGATCAATTAAATACTTCTAGACGTTTATTGAATACCCGTCTTTTCACAGTTTGGGCTGAATATTTAGAGAATGTATGCAAGCTGTCAGATTATTTTGTTCGTTTGGTTGTATATCAAACATTTAATAGCGATTCTTCAACTTTGACTATTGAGAAAGGTTTTTTTTCATTAATTAATTAATGTTCAATAACATTAATTTTAGAACTTCGCGACATATTTTATTTATTGGTCTCTGTGTGGGGCCCTTTATTTGAGCCGGCTAATAATGGATTAGCACCATGGAGTATATCTGAAAATATTTTAGCCGGCATTTTATTGGATTATTTTATTTCACATTTAAACTGGCTCCCACATAGCACTTATTTACCTCCTGGTTCTGAAACAGTAGAAAGTTTGTTTTGGCAATACTTTACTTCGAAATTACTTGGTCTTCAACGTGCTGGAACTGTTCACGTTTTTTCAGTTTATGTAAGTTAATTATTTTGTGAATAGAAAACATGGGTTTTAA
>JANSTW010066418.1:0-10726 GCA_027564275.1 Diadocidia ferruginosa | reverse complement strand
TTTGATTTTTTTTAAATTGACATCGAAATCGTAATCAGCATCCTCGAAATCCCCTCTAATCAGTTTCGCATAAATACACCAAAATTTTCACGTTTCAGACGCCATATTGGATCTGCCATTTTGAATTTTTAAAAATTGACGTCAAAATCGTAATCAGCAACCTCGAAAACCCCCTCGTACTAAGTTTCGTACACTTATGCTAAATTTTATAATTATCCAACGCCATATTTTATCCGCCATTTTGATTTTTTAAGATTGATGTCAAAATAGTAATTAGCAACCTCAAAACTCTTTTGTACTAAGTTTCACAAATATACAACAACATTTCGAATTTTGGCCAAAAATGAGTACCTCTCAGCCCACTGTGCATTGCACTGAATTTTTTTACACCTGATGAAATATAACTGAAATTCACTTTTACTAGACTCTCGTGGTTTTCCGGGCCCTACTAAAAAACGTATGTTAACTTAAGTCTAAAGAAACCACTCATATATCATAAATTTTTCACATATTAGATTGACATATTTTCACTGTAATGAAAATGCCACTAAAAGTCACTTCCATTGCACGCTCTGAAAATCTTTTGTTTAGATTATTTTAAGCGCTCGGTTAACTACATAAACCTTTCATATATCATCCGTTTTCCACTCATTAGACTGAATTTTTTTCACTGTAATGAAAATGCCACTTTCAATCACCATTCCATTGCACTCTCGTGGTTTACCAAAGCTTCCATGAAAAACGTCTGATAAGAGTATTTAAAGCGCACGTGTTTCTTTCGAACTTACATGAATTTAAAAACTGAAAAATCCAACGACAGAGAATCAAATTTAACCTATCTACAAAATTTCGATGGGATCCAGTCCTCATACCTACAATTTATATATAATAATAATTTTATAATATTAAAAAAAAAAAATGCAAACTGTTTCTCTAATTTTACACAAAGATTTTTCCATTTTCTGTCGTTCGCAGTCTCATGGGAACTGTGGTTTGTCTTCCGGCTGGACCGGATTTGACATCACAATACAATCAATGTGTTTCATGTTTATCATCATCTTTTGGGAATAGAGGTAAGTTTTTCTTTATGGTTTTCTTTTTGTTGTATAAATAATATTTAATTTTGTTTGTTCATATTTTTTTGTTTGTTTGGTTTCTTTTGAATTCTCTAAAGACACTTAATGTTATTGCGTGTACATAAAAAAAAAAACTTGAGCACAATTTTGTACACAAATACTTTTTGTAAAAATTTGAAAGGTCATTGTTTTTTGTGTTCAAGTTTTTTTTTATTAATTTTAAAGGATTCCTTTTTTATACTTTGTATTTCTGTAGATGATTCAACGGCCGCCAGTCAACAAACAAAAACAATAGCAGCCAGTGAAAGTGCTTATGTGTTAAAGGTAGGGGAGTTGTTTTTGTCATACAAAATAAAAATAAATCAATTTTGTTTTTAGATTAAAAATCCAACAATTGAAGTAACTACGCATTTCGTAAATGAAAAGGATTTTAAAGGTAAGAGATTTTTCTATTAAGGCTTGAGCTACATGGACTTTAAATTTGAAAAGTATATGAATTTTTCAAATAAAAAAAAATAAAATTTAGATTAAATTCAATAAAACATAATTTTCAAAATTTATTATGCTGTGGCCATATAATCTATCAGACATAACGCTTATATTGGATGCTCTTAATATGACAGAAATATTGAAAAAGTTTGTTTGGGCAGAAAAATTTTTTGTTCTTCTCAAAAGGTTATACGATGGCAAACACATGTATATTCTTTAATATATGCTTTTGAATACTTTTTTCTTTCCTTTTCTATAACAATAGAAAATTTATATATTTTAAAAACATTTATGAGAACATTTTTAAAACAATATATTCGATTGAATGTTTCAATGTTGTTGTATACAAACATTGCTTTACAAAATGTGTAATACATTTTACTTAATTTATATAAAATAATACTTTGTTGTGAAAACAAGGAAACATATAACATAAAATCGAACATAAATATTTATTTGAAATCGATCACCTATATATAGTTATTTTGTTGTAGCTTGGTAAGGTGTATTCATTTTTCATTAAATTTTGTACATAACAACAATTTCTCTTATATATTTATAAAGAAAAAGCTATTATTTTGTATATATATATAGAAAAACCCATAACTTCCGAAAACTTGAGTGCTAACATGTAATAATAATTTGAAAACTATTAAATGTTTTACTTTTTTTATTGCATTACGTATTTTAGAATTTAGAACAATGTATCTATATACATCTTTTTAATTTTTTTTAATAAACTTATTTAAATTTATAAAAGATTCTGGTAAATACATTATGAAACATCAAAATTAAAACGAAAATGAAAAGTTCAAAGGAACTATAAAAATCCAAGCATAATTACTTTTAATTAGCATAAATAGGAAAAATCTAATCACAAACAGATCAGAAAAACAATATTTGCATAAAATTCCCCATATTATAATTTATGTAAAAAATAAATTACATATTCATTAAAAATTAGGTTAAATTATTTTGCATAGAAAAACTCAATGTACATAATAATAATAATAATGCAAGCTTAGCACTATTATGAAATGTGTTTTTTGTTAAGTATATTTTCTCATATATACAAACAACCACCAGAAAAGAGAATTTTCTAAAGTTTCAAGTGCAGCTCTTGTATATTATGGCTCTGCGGGTACACAGTTTACATACTTACAGGCTTATTTTAATGAACCTCTATACCCATTTATTCTTTTTATACTATGAACATTGTTTGCAGAGAGCACGTGTCAAGAGCTTTTACTAAATTCCGCACACAAAAATTATAACCACAAACATGACGTAAACAATAAATATTAAATTTTTTTTCTTAAGCTTTTCGCTTCTTTTTTTAAAGCCTCAACAAAGGAAATATAAATAAATTTATTAGAAGGAGGAAAAAGACTATATATATAGGTAGATAGAGATTGCGATGTGAAAAACAAATATAAAGAAAAAAGGTTTTTACTTTGTTTTCTTTTAGTAGGTAGATGTATTATGTATAGTTTGTTTAAATGATACGAAAGTTTAAACATAAAAAAAGAAAAGCTGCGTAAATAGAAAAATCACAATTTAACCAGCTTATATAAGATTTGTAAAATTTGTAACACTGGTCACAGGCTAATGTTACATTTTATACATGAAAAAAAAATCAATCAATTGAAAATATAATTTTTTTAAATTAGTGTCATGAAATTTAGGCGAACTGGAAATGTTCTTATTTGCTGCTTTGTAAAATCAATCTGTGAATTATCAGCTAAAAATTAAATCGAAATAAAAAAAAATTATCTAAAAATTAAATCCATGTTTAGGTTACCCTTATATAGGAATTATAGCCAATTTTATCTATATTTAGTTCTGTTTGTCAAAATCCACCATTTATCAAATAAATTTAGGAATAAAGAAAAATTGGAACAGATCAAAACTATTCTTAATAACTATATTAATAAAGCAAAAAGCAGTGTCCTAATAATAGACTAAAAATAAACATTAATTATAAATAGTTAGATGTTTTAAATATTTTTCATTATAAATCATAAAATAAAATCAGTAGCGAGGCATTATTATTTTTTTGGTATAGACAGCAGTAGATGTTATTAACATTGAAAAAATCTGTTTAGCAAATTTAATTTTTTTTTAATTTTAAATGAGAATTTATGTTACAACCAAGAAATGCTGCATTTAATTGAATTTAATATTTAAAAAAAAATTATCAATGAACAACGTTCAGTCCATTCTTTTGAAATTTCTTGTAAAATAAAATAAGACTTTATAAAAAATTTCAAATTTGTTAATACAAAATATTTGGAAAGATATTTTGTTTGGAATAGAAGGAATTCGATAATATTTTTGGTTTTATTGAAATAATTTAAGAAAAATATGTCATTTTTTTTAATTCATTTTTTTTTCTTGAACTTGCAACTGCTTTTATAGACCTCTCGCCACTGATAGATTTTTTGTTTATTTTTGTATGGCAACTATCCATATTTTTACAACATTAATTCTATGTACATTGAAGTATACAGTTTCCCAAAATTCTCTAAAACATATAAAATTATATACGATATACAAACAGAAAGAAGAATGATCTGCTTAAATTTATAAATTTTCAATAAATATAAAATATTTTGTATATAAGTAGAATGAATTGGTATCTATATAAATTTATATAAAGCTCAGTGTGTTCAAGTAAACATATTAAAAGCTTTACCAAAAATTATTTTAACAAATTCGGTTCATTAAATATTTATTTGTGTAAATAAATTCGCATATAATAGCTCTCTCTCTCTATTTATATACGAATATATTTTCATCAATATTGATTCTTTTATATAGGAGCTATATATTTAGTGTCACACAGTGGCGTTTCGTATAGCTATATGTATATCAATTATTTATTTTTCCAAAAACAAAAAAAACATGGCAAATTCAAGATGGCCACTTAATTCAAAATAACGCCTAATCAACATACGCGTCATCTTGAATTGTTTCTGATCGTTTTTTGATTACAACATACTTTAAAAACAAGACAATTATTTATTTGAATAATTTTTGTAAAATATGTAGAAAAAAAATTATTTAGCAAATGGCCGAATTTTTTTCAAAAAAATTCCGAATAGGAAAGTCTTGTTATTTATTTTGTCTTTGGTTGTTATGAACGAAATGAACCACCTTAAAAAAATATTTTTTAAATCTATCCAGCAACGCCACTGCAAACACGTCCTATATTAATGTTCCTCTCTATAATACATATTATTATTAGCTATTATGACGACAAGATAGAAAACCACTATTTTCACAAGCTTTAACATTTAATATGTTATTATGTGATTCTATTCTATATATAAATAAATTATGGGAGGATTTATGCTGCGATAAAATGTTATCGCATAATTTTTGGTTTATTTATTATTATTATAACATATTTAGGTATATACGTGTACGAGGCGAACAAACATATTATTAACTATTATAAATCTTTTATCTGTCAATTATACGCGTTATATAATATTTTGAAAAACAAATATAGGACTTTTCATAAATAATGAGATGAAATGAGATTATAATAAATAATTGATGTATATATACGTATAGAAATTAAATCATTTTTCCTAATTTGTTTACATAAAGAGTCTCGAAGAAATTTTAATCTTTGTATAAGTCTAAATTCAACGCTTTTTACTCCTCATTTCTACATTTAAAATATAATTTTAAAAAGGATTTAAGGATATTTTATTAAATTATATGCAATATACAATGTATGTAGATAAACTGAAAGCCGCTAACCATATATCAGTCTGTTTGCAGATTTTTTTGTCGTCTCGACTATATATTATATAAATTAACCTCATATGCAATGTAGAATTAAAGATGTACCACAAAAATTACAAATTTTACATGGTAAAGCCACAGAAAACAGAACATATCTATAGATTCTGTTCTTTATTGTGGTAAAGCTTTAGCAAAAACTTTGTTTTATAATTTTAGATCGCTTAATTCAAAATTAGCAAATAATTTTTACAGGATCCTACGTTTTTATACTATAGTCAAAACATGTTTTTTGTACTAAAATCCATGTTGACCTCTGTAATTTTTAAAATTTTATATAATTTTTTCATTAGAATTGTCATTTAATTGTTAAATTTTTTTACACAGACTATTGCTCCTGTAATTTATCCTAATTATTAGTTTTGGATAGAAAAAATGTCAAAATAATTGATTTTTCTCTCTGTGTTCACATAAACTAATAAAAAAGTTAAAAACAATTTAAGACGAAAATACTCAAAACATCCTTAAGTACGGTTTTAAAAAATTCATTTGACCCAAAAATTATAATATCATTATAGCTAAAAAAATAAAAAACATAAGAATCTACTTTATCATCACATTGGCTATAGAAGAAGAGTAGGTATACGAAATTTCACACAATTCGAGAAGTGATGCTTTATTTGTTATGTTTTACTTTTTTTTCGTGTGTAAGTACTTACACAGAGAAGGTGACAAGACATAGCACCCAATGGCATATAACATCCAAAATATTAAACAAGCTTTTTTTCTATTTTTTTCTAATTCTCAAACCCGTTATAGCAGCCAAAATATAAACCTTTCGCTTTGTTTATAATTTTTAGAAGTGAAATTTACTCGTTTCTTAGCAGATTTTTAGTGAAGATATAAACAATAAATAAGTTTTCGTGTAATTTAAGCTTTTGGGTGTTATGTCAGGTCACCATCACAGTGAATTATAGCAGTATACCGAGCAACAAACGATTGTGAATACAGTAAAACAAACAAAGCGTTGATGTTGCGTGCACATTCAAATTGATGACTACTATTGTTACTACAAAATTTTGAATCGGTACCAAATCAATCAAATTTAATGTGATGTACAGTAAATTTTGTATGGCTTTCTGTACTGTCTACGTATAGTTCTCGAGAAATTGACAAAAATTATTTTGGTCAAGTTTGTGGTTCACGAGCTGTCTGTTTCTGACTATTTTAGTATCCCAATAATTCGTTAGGGAATAGTTAGGGGATGTAAAAAGACTGCGATTGCTATAAAAATCAGTTTAATTCGTTCATTTTTCCATCAAAATCTGTTGATTTAAAATTTTGAAAAAAATCCCCATGTATAGTCCACACTTTTTTTTGTCTGTTTTCTTGAGAGAACGGATAGTTCCAATCATCGAAGAGAGAATATACAGGAACAAACATCGCATGTGATTCACAAATCTTATTAAATGGCTACTAGCCGTAGTACAAAATAATTTCAAAAACAAAATTACAACAACAATTCCCATGTAAAAAACAAAATTTATAATATCACCGACTACCCGCACCACCCGCTGCTGTGATCACAAAATTTTATTTTGCTTTGCCTATAAATTGTGTACTTATAAATTCTCTGGTTACAATTTCATATAAACCTTGTGTGTTTTCATTTAGCGTCGAAACAAAAACCATATCGTTCTTTATGCGCCACCCTGTATATAAGACTGGGGCGTACTTTTGAAATTAATAAATGCAAAAAAGAGCTAGGCGCAAAAGTTGTTAAATGGTAAAAAAATATTTGCAACTTTTTTTTAAATAATTTTTCGTAGATCGCATCACTTTTTAATTTTCGAATTTTGTAGAATTTAGCCTAGCTCTTTTTTGAATTTATTAATTTTAAGATTTTTTCATACAAACTAATTTAAGAACGCCCCAGTCTACTGTATATATAATACCTGAATGTAATAATACCTTTATAAAGCCAATGATTATACCAAAGAGCATATAATTTCAAAAGATTTAAAAAACAAACTATACATGACAGTATAATTCTATGTTATAATGAATAAAAATTTGAAGCCTCTTTTTTTCAAAGATTTTTCCATCTATGTGGGATCAGTTGCTGCGGTGGGTCAATAATATTGTTGTTTAGTAAATTGGTGGAAGATATATTGTATCGCATATTATACAGTGAACATTTATGAAATATGCGCATTATTTTATATTGTTTCATTGTGTTTGTGTGTGTATGTAAAAGTGATATTGTTTTTGTTTTTCTTTAAATGTTACATAACTTTTTTTTTGCATATCTGTTTTTATTGGACTAAACATTTAATATTTTTTAAGTATTTTTTTTTTATTTTATATTTATTTTGTGTCCTAATTTCTCTTATATACGTCTTAAATTAATATTAATTTCTTTCTTTTTTTTATAAACATTTAGTTATTCTATGTTATACAGTTTTTTAATTATTTTATTTTTCTTTCTTTTAGATAGACTTTTCTTCACTATAATTTACTACAAAATATAAAATTGTTCAAAAATTTTTATTAAACGCGCGCGATTTTTAATTTTTATTTTATACTTTGAAATAAAATATGTATATGTATAGATAAATTGTACTTTTCTAAACCTAAATTGACACATTTATATATTAATTAATATAGTTGTTGTTTTATTTTTGGTTGATTTTTTTCTTCTTCTTTCAAATAATAAATTATATTATTAGTAAATATAGAGGTTTAAAAATAAATTAGAAAATTTTCGGGTTCACAAACTTTTTGTTGTTATTTTGGAAGCATATTTATGTTGTCCGTTGGTTTGTTGTTGGTAATTTTTCAATATCATAGATTTATGTTTTTAGTCTTGTTCTTGTAAATATTTGTTTTTTTAGAAGTCGATTAAAAATAGAAATTCGAAACAAAAGGCTTACAAAATAAAAACTGCATTTCGAGCAAATAGAAGCGATTGTTTTTAAATTTGTTTATGATAAGTATTTAAATTAAATTAAAAATTGAGTTTGTAAAAGAAATTTGGTTTTTTTCTTTGTTAAATTCGCCTTTGATTTATCTTATAGTCTCAAGTTTAACTAGTGGCTGAACTACGTTTGATCGATTTGTTTTATTGCTTTACATCTCGTATGTCATCGACACTACCACATACAGTGGCGTATTATGGTCTTCGGGGGCTCTAGACAAATCCAAAATAGGGGACCGTGATCAGGTTTGATTTTTGTATATATAGTAAAAAAGGCAAAACATTTTTTATTAAAAATCTGTATTGTCCTTTCAATCGTATAAGGTACAGTAAGTAACATTATTAAACATTTATTAATCTAAAAGTGCCACGCAGCGAAATTTTTTGACATAAAATATCGTAAAACACGAAATTTGGAAAGTTTGGAGCCACCTTTTGTCTTGAATTTGTGTAGATCTATTGCATTGCAAATAACAAAAAAATATATTTAAATTAAAACTTAATGCAAATAATTTGATATTTTGGAGGCTCCCGACTCAAGCAGGCCCAAGGCATTTGCCTAGGTGGCCTATAGGGAAATACGCCGCTGATCACAGATATTAATAACTTATTTTTTTTGTCTGTGACACTACACAATCTCAACGAGCGTATTTGTTCGACTTTATCTCGATTTTCGGAATACCCGTATGACAAAATAAAATAAGGACTGTTGGATCTACTTCGTAAAATTGAGGAAACCACCCAAAAATTCGATGATTTGCACGACAAATAGCTAGTGTGTACTTTCCAGGAAAAGTCTTACACTGCCTAACACAACAGCTTCGACAAAGCATTTTGTGCGATGTTCAATCTGGACACATGTCTAGATGTGAGAGACAGCTAGATGGCAGCTTGATTGTCTATACGACTATCCTTAGACGCTGTATATGAGCATCGCACTTCCCCATAAAATAACAAAGCAAAAAAACAAGAACTTCTTCCTGAAAGACACTCACCATGTATGAAAGCCTGTGATTGATTCCGATATGTTGAATTGGCAATTATGTAGAATTACCCCCCTCCCCCTCTTGGATCTTCCCTAAACTTTGTAGGATGGTCTTCCTTGAACAACGTTTGATCAGGGAGTTTTCGGTGCTCGGGTTTTCGGGGAAAGGGTTTAAAGTTTGTATTTTGTATGGGACATTAATTTTATTGATTTTTTTTACCAATTTAAAAAAGCAAATTTAGACATTATATATAATAGTCTGGAGCGAATAATTATATGACATACACATTTTTTTTGTTTTTGATTTTTTACGTTGTTGATAAAACGTAGTAGATTGATCCCACCAGGCATAAAATGGATCCGAGACATTTTCGAAAAATTTAAATTCTTAAAATTTGAATAACTAATATTCTGGCCGCTAAAATACAAAGTGATACTTGAAGAGTTTACTTCTTTTTGGGTTTTCTAACATATAAAAAATAGGAAAAAACGGAACAGTTTTTTTCTGTATTCTGTTTTCCTATTGACGGGCAAACGTAAGTCGAGTTTTTTTTTAATTTATAAGTCAAGCAAACGCGATGACCAGCAAGTCTGTGAAATCAAGCAAACGAGATGATTCCACATAACTAGAGTGACTTCAAAGACCAAAGTACATAATTACATTTGAGTTAACATAATTTAAACAATATTCTCAGTACGAAATTATTATGTGCTCTGTTTCAAGTTTAACGCGCTTCCCCTAAAAACATTTTCCTGTTTGCATTTTACACATTTTGATAAAATCTAATTGTATTTTTTTTGTAATTATTTGGTTGTTATTTTTTTCTGGCAAATCTTTTTTTTTTTAAAAAAAAGTGCTTTTTTAAATAAATATTAATTTGTTGGCTATAATAATAATCTCTATCTTATTAGTATGTTTATTTTTAGATATTATTTTTTAAATTACTTTAAATATATAAATTATTATTTTTTTTTACACATTTAATAACTTTTTTTTTATTAGCTGTCTCGGTTTAATTTATAGAGATTTTATTCTTAAACATTTTTGTTTTTTTTTTTAAATATTATTTCATAATACTTTTTGCTTTACGTTTAATAAAATATAATTTTTAATTATATATAGAGAGATTTCTTCTTCATTCTTGCAATATAAGGCTGATAATGTAGGTTTAGTTATTACTTTGTAAAAATAAAAATCATCTAAAAATGTTAAAGAAAATGTAGAATATGCGCAGGAATGATAATAAAAAAGGCAAATAATTATTATTTTTTTTTTAAATATTGCATTTTAAATAAATTATTATTAAAAAAAATAAACTTCTCTCTTTACGGTGTAGTACGGGGTTCCATATGGCTCCCAATAATGCGCTGTAAGTGCCACCACATTCAGAAATTTAGTAAGTTATAGACAAGAATTAAATAAGAAAAAATCAATAAAAAAATGTT
>JANSTW010066407.1:0-10728 GCA_027564275.1 Diadocidia ferruginosa | reverse complement strand
TTAAATAATTTTAAATAGTTTGAAATAATTTTAAATAATATTAAATAATTTTAAATAATTTTAAATTATTTTAAATAATTTTTAAATAATTTTGGTTTAAAAATAACATTTAGGATTAAATTAAAAATACCAAGAATTATAACTCGAAGTTGTTGCATCAACTGACACATTTCTGCGACGACTTCTTCATAATAAAATGGTGATGGGGTTTCATTATTTCTAGCTAAAATTGTTATTATTAAAAACTTTATAATTATGTAATTCATTTAAATTAAAATAATTTATTTTTCCCATTTTTAAATACTTAGACTATAGACTTCCGACTGCGAAAAGTCGAAGATGCGGCCGAACAAATTCTGTCAACTCTTGCTGTGATACATCGATTTATGTCGGCGCATACATCAATTCAGGAAAATGTGCACGGTTCGACGAGCAACCTGAGTGCGGATGTTCGGACCCGTAACGTTTCCGAGACAGAAAATCCAAATACATTACAGGTATAGATAAATTATTATATATTGATATATTGAAGTATATGATATGATAACTATCTTTTCTGAATAAGGTTAATCCTCGTCGCAAATTTAATCGTTCCTTGACAGAGGTAAGACCCGATGCATATATTTACGATGATGGTCTTCATTTTGAAGTTCGTCCGGTACAAGAAGAAGACGAAGCCATACGATCACCAGAAGCCTTTACCGAGGTAATAAGGATTTATTTTTTATTTTTTAACTGTTGATTGTAATTCGTTTTCGATTCAAGTTAAAAACAACTAGATCGCGTAAGCAATCGATATTGTCCGTTGATTCGGTAGACGTTTTTCCAGTTCCTGACAAAATTGTACATACGGAAAATGTACGAAAACCACCTATTTTAAATATTATTCGTCAAGCTACGACAAGTACCGAGAGCAAGGAAACACTGACACCATTAGATTTGGTGGATGATCGAACTTTGGTTGATGACAGTTCAGTGGAAAATATAACCGATTTAAATTTCGACGCTGCCCGACAAAAGGCCATTCAACGTCGTTCGATTATGCGACGTAATTCGGAAAGTTGTTCTAACTATGATCTTCATCGATCACAAACCAGCTTAAATGCTGCCGGTGCAATGGTACGAAGACAATTGAGCATAACACAATCGGAACCGGATAGTGGAAATGATCAAGGTTAGTATGATGAAATTAGCGTATAGCTTTTTCTCTAAACAATTTTTTGCAAACATTTAGCACCAGTAAAACCTGTGATAACCGTCAAACCCAATAGAAGTATGCTTATGAAATTCCATACGGAATATACATCAATTACTGATGAATTAGAAAACGTTTGCCAAATGATTCAATCACCAACACTATCGATTCGTGATGCACCCGATAAATTTAAAGGTGACCTATCCCGAGCCGAATGTGCTGCATTGGTCGAACGACAACATCTCAAAGAATGTGAAGAAAATGATTATGTAATGTTATCCAATTTGTTCTATAATCGAGGATCAACGGATAAAAGTGATGATAATTTTAATGAGGTATTTTCGACATTTTTTTTACTGTCAAGATAATAATCCCATTTTTTTAGGAGAGAAATTCTCTAGAAGTACCTAACCGACGTTCACTTAAACGAGAAACAGCCGTTGAAATGCCAGCAACACCATCTAAAAATAAAACTATTGCCGAAAATACCGAAGACTTCCAATCGAAACTGGATCGTGGCATCATAATAAATAGGAATCTTTCGTCTGACAATTCGGCAGTTAGACCGAATTTTTTAATGCCATCATTATCGGAACCATATGGAAGGCAATTTAAAAATTCTAGTGAAAGTATTCAGAAAAATTCCAGCACTGATACCGAATATTCATTGCAGCCGTACAAAGTAATAAAACAAAGTTCAAACGAAACAAATGCATCAGAATCGTATAATGTCGATAGTAGCGAATTAACTATTGAAACCGAAACTAGTCAAATTTTAGCTATTCTAGACAATGCAATAGTTGATGAAAAGTCCGTCGCGGATGAGAATGTCAGACCAAAATCCGATAATTATAGTCGTTCGGGTCCTTCTTTATTGCGAAAACAATTTAGTATGGATCAAGGGCAACTGTCGCCTAAAGTGGTGGAAACAGCTGAGAAAGTGATTAAGAAGAGTTGCTTGAAACCAACAAGTGGACCAATGAAATTGACAAATAAATTCAATGAAAGTAGTTCGACTAGTACCGAAGAACCAAAAGACGATCGAACTATTCCAACGATAAGCACTATTTTGGTACAAGATGAAATTGCAAAATTATCATCAAATATGAAGAGTAGTACGGAAGAAGAAAAAGATCCATCGTACAATGAAACAATGTGCTAAATTTTCGGATAATAGAATTTAGAAATAAAATTAAGTAAAAAAAGGCGCGAAAATCTTTAAATAATATTATCATATTTAGGAATTTATTAAGTTCATACGAGATGAGTAATGAGTTTTTTTTTTCATAAAAAGCTAGCTACAATTAATTTTATTTAGTTAACATCGTATTTAATCCAAGCATTTGCTTGTTTCGATGTAAATCGATATCTACGTGAATATTACATATAAGGGCAAATCAATATAATATAAGCATGTCGTGCGATTTGCTCATGCCTGATGCTGATGCAAATCAAAATGATCAATTATTATTGGTATATCAAATTTTTTTATATTTCCATATAAAATTCAAATCTTAAAAATTCCATTCATGGTATAATCAAAGAACTCAAAAAAACATATTGAAAACAATCTAAATTTGGCTAATTCTTTAAGCCAATCAAGTCTGTGACATGACATATTATAAAAAAAAAGACATAAAACCCAAAAGCTTTAACAAACTTACAACCGCTAAAATCTATTGTTTGTTAGAGTATTTGCTAAAAATAAAAAAATAATCATAAAAATTATAAACCAAAGACAATAGAAATATAGACATGTCGACACAAGAAAATGATAGCTAAAAAAAGGTTCCACTGACATCGGTAAAGTCTATGTCGGTTGTAATATGTAAAATTAAATTTGTGGAGACGTAAAAAAATGCAGCGGTAAAACAGCTATGTCGACATATCTTTATTTGAATTGTCTTTTGTATAATCGAAGCGATGGGTATATATTTTAGCTGCTGTTTCAGAATTAGAAAATTTAGAAAAAGCTTATCAAAGCTTAAGCGTTATTAGTTTGGGTGCTATGTCATGACACCATCTAGTCTAATGCGATGAAATAATGTTGTCAAAACGTTTAATAAAAAGAAATGGAGTGCGATCTTTGCAATCAAATTCATAAAATCATATTTTTTTTTAAACTAGCAAAGACAATGGAAATATAGACATGTCGATTGTCGAGTCGACACAAGACACAATACTAGCTAAAAAAAGCTTCCACGGACATACGGTTACTATATAAAATTAAATTTGAATGTCTTTTTTTGGAATTGTCTTTGCTAGTAATTAATTTATTCTATACTATTCAATAAAACAGAAAAACTTTGATTTGTTAAAAGTTATAACTAGTTAAGCTACGGCTTGCATGCAAACGTAATTATTAAAACTAGACATTTTTTAATACTCTAGCTTAGATAATTTAAATTTTTAGAATAAACCTAGTTGGACGTATACGTATAGGTTCTCTTTTATAAATGAATTTCATTCATGAAAGAGAACCTATACGCATACGTCCAATCGTATTATACGTTTGCATGCAAGCCGTAGCTTTAATGTTAATCAAATATCGGGTACACATTCATAGAATTATTATTTTTAAATAATACAATTTTCGCAAAACATTTTTTTTTAAATTATTTTTTAATTTTAAATTATTTCTATTTGTTTAATTTAAATAAAATTAGTGTTCAATATAGGCTCGCGATACTGTAACAAAATGTATTTAATTTTCTATGTTAAGTTGAAAAAAAAAGATAAAAAATTAGAATTTTGCAAATTTTTATTCTTTTGTTACCATTTTTCTGTTGTTTTTTTTTGTAAATTATATTTAAATTTTATAACAAAATTGCAATTTGCATACCAAATGTTTTTGTTTAAATTATTATTATTAATTTGTAATTTTGTAAATAGAATAGATTTTTAGTTTATATTTTAAGATTTTCAATTAATTTATACATTACAACAAAACAAATAAAACCTTTTATGTTAAATATATTTTTTATATTTATATTTTAAACAGTTTCTTTCATTTTGTTTTTCATTTAAAGGTTTTGCAAATGTTGCATGTTACCAGTTTACACTTTTAGGTAATTTAAATACCTTTCATTTGATACCAAACACTCCGTACTCCACTTCCCCATCTTAAAAAAATAATATTTGATATAAAAATATGGGTTTTTATCCAACCCCTACGCCCAACCAGGTCAAATCGTTTTTCCCCTTCAATAAAAAGCATTATTTCATTATCTTTGGTCTAACTTTAACCCCCTCCCATTCCGAAAGAGCGCGTTATTTCTTAAAATAATCATATTTTTTTTATTAGTTGACCATAGCTATTCATTATAGTACACTTGCAGTTCATCTTTTAATTTGTTATTAAAAATATGAATAATAAAAGCAAGAAGGACAAGTAAAAAGCTGAATTTTTACAAAATCGGTAATTACTTCGTAGTTTATCAATGGATGTTTTTCAACATAATTTTAATTTTTTCTTAAAAGTCCTGTCTACACGCACAAATTGATAAACTGGACATTTTTTGCCTTTTTCAATTTTTTCTGAACAATTTACTGATTTTTTTGGGTCAATTTTTAAGAAAAATTAAAGTTTTTTCGACATATCTCTATCGATCGTGCCGAAACAGCTGACCGGATGACCAAACTTATTTTACAAAATGTGCAGGGAATTTAATAACCTATAATTTAATTCTAATTTACCAACATCTACCATTTCCATTCCGAGAAATGGTCTAATATGTAAAGCTAACTCCGACTAATTTGGACCATATCTCGAAATTTTATCCATAGAAAAAAATTGTTTGCCATTTTTGTGATTTTGTGGCACGTTTACATTAGAAAAAAATAGTGGCATATAAATCACAAAAAAAAACTCGATTTTGTGGAGTAGTGTAATTGGCTCTTATAAAAAAACAAGACTTTTAGTAAATATTTATTTATATAAATTAGGTATGTTTAGTTTTTTGCCATTTCCTATAGTTTATGTTATTGTTTTATACAACAAATTCATTCCCAGCCAATTCTAGAATTGTGCGTGCAGAAGAATCGGTCTTTTATTAAGATAGATAATGAAGAAAATTGATAAACCATATAAATTAAATTTAACCACATCCTTTAATAAAAAAACAATATAATTTTATATTAAAATATTTTTTTATCTCAAAATTCAATATTCATGGGCGTCTGGAAGGGGGCAGGGGCGATTGCCTGAAGTATTGATTTTTATTATTTGCCTTTTTATATACTTGGTACAGTTTAGTTAAAGTTTTTTTTAAATATGCTTAAAGTTATTCTTTTTTTAAGAAAAATGTCTTTTAACTCTTTTGTACTTTTAGAGAAAAACAGTATCATTTTTGACTAATTACGCATTACGTTTTGTGTTATTTTGTATTTTTAAAGAAAAAATGTCGTTACAAAATAAATTCTTTTTTTGTTAAAGCTCTATAACATAGACAGGTGGCGATTAACGGTGGGTACCGGATTCAGTACAAATAATGTAAAAAAAGCAAAAAAAAGAAATCCAATTTTTTTCGTGTCGGGCTCATAGTAAAAGTGCTATAATTAATTTATAAAATCAAATTTGAGAAAAAATATTATTTAAATAATTAAAAAAAAAATATTTAAATTCTATGAAAATATTTTGCTGGAATATGTACTAAAGTTCACATTTTGCTTTTTTTAATATTAAAAAATAACAACAACAAAATTCAAAAAAGAAGCTCTTCCAGCCTCTTGCTATTTCATTTATCAATACTAATAAAACAAATAAGAACATTTCATCGAAAGATGAGGGCTGAAACGTGTAGAAAAGTTACCGCTTACTTGGCCGTCAGATGCCCTTAAGATAATAAAATCTTTACTCCATCTTTCTGTTGCTATATCAATGGAAAAAGTGTCCAGTATTTTTGAACTAAAAAACAGAACCGCATTTTTTATACACTGAAATATTAAAGAGAAAATATGTTGCCCTTTTCAGTCAAAAGTGTGCGTGCGCTTATGGTACCAATGCCTATATTATGTGCAATTTTTAAATAAAAAAATAATAATTTTATCTTATCTTTAAATTCATAATGTTGTTTACTTAAATATGGCAAGTAAAATATTATTTGTGTGCAAATTAATATTTACCATGTACACAATTTATTAAAAATGTCTCATTAACATAAAAAAAAAAATTTTAACCGAAAAAAGTCTAGGAAAACTTATTTTTTGCAGTCTTGTTTAGTTAGAGCCCCTATTCAGAATTCAAAATTTGTAAACTCGCGGGAAATCTGCCGTCGGCGACGACATCTTGTATTTTGTGGTCCACAATTACTTTTATTGGCGATATCTCGCTTTTTATACATTTGGGCGTTACAGTCAATATTACAAAGTTAAGCGAACCTTTTTTAACATATTATGTCTCCTGATGTGCCTGTCTAAAAAAAAACAGACTTGCAACAACGGATTTAACAAAAATCCATTTTCATTTGAGAAAATAAATTCTGAAAGCAATAAATATTAAAAAATATTTTAAAATTTCTGCCTGGCAGACTGTTTTTTAGACACAATCCTAAGGAGACATGAGTTTAAAAAGGTGAAGTTTAAATTGAGGTTAATAATATTCCTATACAACTTTTAATAATAACACGTTTTTCTCAGATGTTTTTAATGACATAACACCCATAGACATAATGCCCAAAGTTTTTTTTCTTAATTCTTAAACGGACACAGCGTCCAAAAACAAAACACCCTAACGACATAAGACCCATCAAAAGTAATTTTTCGATATTTTAGAAATGGACATAAAACGAGATTTAATTTGACTTTTTTTTTTTAAATAGCTAAAACCCCCATATAAGACAGGATATTCTATGGATACGCTAAAGAGTGTATTCAACAGCGTATCTGAATACGCAGTTAAATGTCTAGCTTTACATAAGGCTTGGCGTTTTTCTCGTACATTATGGATACGCTATTTGTTAAGGATTTTTTCCAATTAATGTAATATGCCGACATACAAAAAGTATTAAATATATAAACACGTCGGACTAAACCGACGTAGAATGCATACGTTAATATAAGTATAATTTGTTTTTGTTGCTTAAGCGGTCGTTTTTATGATAGGAATTTGTTGATTTTTTTGGTCGAGAGCCTGTTAAAATCAACAAATTCCTATGAAGTATAATGTTTCGTGTTCCTACAGAAGCAAATATAATTATTTGTGTGTCCCAATTTAGTTTTTATAATTTTTTTTTAATACATGTAATTTTGCGTGTCATTTTTCGGACATTTTCAAAATATAATGTGTTCGCCAAAGGGTTAAAAAAACAGAATATCTGTATGTCTGGTCGGGTACGGGTTATAAATGTCGCATATATTGGATAACGAAACAACAGATCTTAAAAATTTCTTGCAAACATTTTTATATTTTTTTGACAAATCCAAGTTAAATTTATAGAATCAATAGTTTCGAAATTCTTAAAGAAAATCTTTATTTGGAGAGCTTTTTTGTAACTGTGGCAAAAAAGTAGAAAACTCATATATGCAAATGTACTTGAAATAATAAATTAAACGTATATCTAGAAAACTGATCTTAACTTCGGCCTATCGAAAAATATTGGATCGGAATTTTGACAAACTAGACAAACTAAGATTTATGAACCTGATTAAAAAATGAATTCAAGCCGCATATAGAATTGAAGAAAAAATTGTGAAAATATTAATGGCAAGAGTTAAGAGTTAATGATAACAATGTAAGGGGTAACTTTGATGCACGTTTGAACCCTCATCTTTGAAATGTTTTATTTGTTTTACATGGCATTGATAATAATTAATTTTAATATTTAAAAAATATTCATACAAACATCGTGGAATAGATTTTTTCCAAAATTGTATTCTGAATTTTAATTATAAGAAATTTTCCATGTGTCACGATTTTTTTTTCTTTTTTTTACATTATTTGTAGTTTCACTTTTCGCCGTTAATCGCTGTAGGCCAGTATCAAGCGCTGTTAAACAAAATGTCCACGAATTCTATATCTAATTTTTTTTATATTATTTACACATAGCTCTATAATTAAAAATTATTAAAAAATATTAGATTCAACTTGTTATTTTTTAATTTAATCAGATCTTCGTGCAGATGTCATCCTTATATAAAGTCTTTTAATAAGTTACTCAATATAAAAATTATAACGAACCAAACCAGAGCTGCTGGTCATTTCCATTACTTTATTAATTTGGTTTTAGTTAAAGTTATTTTGATAAAGATGCTATAGACACTGCATGAACTTTAAGATTTGATATTATTGAATAATTTTATAATTTAAAATTAGTATATTATTATTCGTAGCTCAAATTTATTTTTCGAAAAATAATATAAAGCTGTTATTTTAAATTAAAAAAAAAACAATAAAAATAAAAAGAATCAAAAATGTAACAAAAAATCAATAAAAATTTAATTGACAATACAACAAATTAAAAATATAAAAGAAATATTTACGCATTTAAGAAAAAAAATAAAATTATTTATGAAGATAAAGAAAAAAGATTTTATAAAAAAAATTAATCGTAAAAATAGTTATTATTTATACAAAATGCTTGTATAGATAATACTGATTATCAATAAATAATTGTTTTTAAAAGCTAATTTTATTTTTTTTCTCAGAAAACATTTTTCAAATATTTTTAAAAATTGTAATTAATTTGTAAAATAAATTATTTAGAGTTTAGCCCTAGAGTTACTTTTATAAAATATAAAAACAACTAAATGTTTTTCTAAATGCACATTTCTAAAATACTCAATTTTGTCCTTAAAAAAATTGCTACTAAAAATATTTTAACTAAAATTTTACTATTATATTTTTTAACTGAAAAAGACTGAACAAATTTTGTTTTATTTAAAAAAAATATTATTATGTAAATTGTGTGAAGCAATAAAATTTATGAAATGATATTATTGTGTTCGTCCACCGAAATAGTTAATTTTCTATATTAATACCACAATTAATGTTCTATTCAATTCCAAGCCAATATATTTCAAAAGAACAATATTGAATCTATTTCAAAATTCAAAATTTACAATTCAAATTAACTATAAACAATTTTATTAAACATATCCTAATTCTAATTATAATGATTTTAAAAACTCTAAAGCAAAATACAAGAAACTTTTTCTTGTATGAAAAGTAGAAAACTACATGTAAATAAAATTTGAATGTTCTAAAAATATTTAATTTATTTTAAATTCTTAAAATATAAGCATCCCACCTGATAAAATTTATAACAATAGAAATAAATAAAAAAATATATCTTGAAATTTTAACTACAAACAAAAAATATACTGAATGTTAACTTATTATATAATAATACAGAGAAAATCTATTCTATCAAAATCACAGCTCATATCTAAATAAACAAAAATTGTATTACTATATTAAGAACTATAATATATTAAAAATAATTTAATTCTAACTTATAGATTAATTAAAAAAATGTATTTATTTTTTATTAAAAACAAAACTATAAATATAATAAAAAGTATATAATTATATATTTTAAAAAGAGAAGAATATTATATGAAATATGACGTGTTAAAAAATTTAATATATTTTATAAAAAAAAAATATTTGAATTAATGTAATAAAAATTTACTGTTAAAACTGAAATAAAACAAGAAACTATATAAATAAAAAAGAAATATTTAAAAATTGTTAAACTTTCCAATTGCTATTTATAATAAGAATAATAATATAAGAATATTTTTTAATAAAAAAACGGAAATATTTTATAATTTAATTTGATTTAAAAAAATGTTAAGTTCTTACAATAATTTGTGTTACTTACTATACAAGAAAACTTTTTTTTGTTCTTATTTTAAATAGAAAAATAATTAAATACGAGTATTATTAAAAACGGAAAATACGAACATTTAAATAAATTTAAAATTATATAACTTTTGTGTATTTCTTTCTGACAATTTATTCCTAAGGCAGAGGTGGCAACAGAACAGCTAGATGAAAAAGGCTCCTGGAACTCAGCAGCCGTAGCAGCTATAAAAGCTTGCTAAGCAACAAAGCAGTAGGTTGCAAAGCTTGCTGGCAGCAAATTTTGTTTTTTATTTTATTTTTTTGCATTAGCCAATTTTTATCCGCTTAGAAATAGATTTATTAATAATAGATAGGAAATGGGGTTATGTTTTTATACAAATCTTGCACGCCAACATCTAAAAATCCAGCAGGGTAACTTATCGATTAAATTGAGGTAATATGGCGGCAATTGATAACATGTATATTTATATAAATGTACTTCATATTTCATTACATTTGGGAAAAAATATACTTACGAATGATCATGTTGATCTCTTCAGCTGGTTTAACACCACAAACAAATGGAATTATCAAATTATCATAATTTAAGTGTTTTTTAGTCGAGATTTTTATAATAAATATGATATTTATAAATTAATAAAAAAATATTTTTTTATTTTTGACAACAAAACAAAAAAAACTTTTGTACCGCGATCATTTGTTAATAATATAATTAGTGCGTATCCTA
>JANSTW010066396.1:0-10728 GCA_027564275.1 Diadocidia ferruginosa | reverse complement strand
GCCCGGTGATTATTAATAATATGGCGACAAGCCAAAAGAATCGCGACCAGCTCGGCAGCATATGCTGAGCAAGGTTGCCGAACTCGATTCCTGATATAACTCACTCAAAAGCCGCTCCCGCGTTCCCATCCGACAAAGATCCATCGGTATATATTACTTTAAATTAAACGTAACTACTGCGGTACAGCGAATTGAATCGTTCTTCCGCAATCAATTGCCAAAGTATTTATTTAGTATTTGACAGCCTAAAAGTTACCCTGTGAACAAATAGCGACTAGATAGCCACTAGAATAGTCCGAAACTCCGTAGTTGGCCTATAGGTTTTCATCTGAAATAACATTGCAGGTAAAGATTTTTTTGTATAAAAACTAGTCGTAAGCTTCTCGTGTTAAGATTTTTCAGACTGGAATATAGCTGCTGTATATAGAGCAATATAGCCGCTATCTTGTAGCTATTACTTGTTCGACTAGTTATCGGACAAGTAATTGTTAACCGAGTATGTCATATGGCACGATCCGCGATTAAATGGATATAGAAATAGTCAGCATAAAATTGTATTGTATTTTTAGAAATTAAAAAAAAATTATGTAACGTTCTTAAAGCAAATAAAATTTAATTATTTAATTTAATTCATCAATAAAAAAAATCCGCACATATATTAAAATAATTTCAAATAAAAAACCTATATAGTTATATACTAATAATATCATTGCAATTTGGCAAATTTGTTACCAATTTAAACCGCAAAATAAGCAAACATATTTTTCCTGTATGTAATATTATGTTGTTGCCGCACAAACTTTTGATAAAGTTTTATTTCTTCTTGTATTATATATATGTTTTCAGTTGAAATTAAATTTATAGAGAAGAAACGCGCGCGACCATACATAGCGTTGAATCACAAAAAATGCTTCACATAGAAAAAGAATCTTTATTTTCTTTAAAAAAAAATATTAAAAATAATAAAAACAAAATTGGGAAAAAAACGAGAAAACGTGAAATCGATAAAAGTTTAAAATTCAATAAAAATTTATATTTATTTATATAGCAAATGAAAGGTATATGATAAATTGAATTGAAAAGGAAATTATTTTGTGCAAAATTTTATATACAATAATATCATATTATATGGAGAGGTGTATAGGTATATAGAAAATGAAAATAAGAAAAGAAAATTTATTTTATCATATTATTATTCTATATAAATGAAAATAAGTTCGAGGAAAATCTTAAAATGAAATTATTTCTATATAATATTTTGTATACAGAAGAAATTATTGTCATCTTTTGATTAAATTATAATTTTCTTTCATTTTGTTGTATAGAGAAATTATTAGTTTTTTTCTTGCATCTCTTCATGATTTTTTACACTTCAAGTTTCCATATATTAAATTACAAAATTGATTTATTTTGTGGTTTGATGAAAATTGTTGGATTTTTTAATTTTTTTTAAATTAGCAACATTTACACACAGAAAGAAAAGTGTGTTCTTTCAATCGGGAAGCTTTAATTTTCAGCTCAAAGATGTTAAATTATTTCAATTAAATAATTATATAATTATATAATATAAAATTAATAAAGAATATTAATATTAAAAAATGTGTATAGTTTGGTTAGCTTATAGTCGTTAGTTAGTTTTTATTACATTTAGCGCCCAACATGGAACTCACAACACTGATATTAAGAGTCTCATCTTAATATAAGCGTTGTGAGTCCCATTGGGTGTATAATTAATTACTCAAATTAAAATACAATTTTAGATTTCTTAAATTAAATTGTAACTGAGTCAGAGTGACCCAGCCTTTGTGGTTTGATAAAAATTGTTTGATTATTTAAATTACCAACATTTACACACAGGAAGAAAAGTTTGTACTTTCAACAACGATAGGCTCTAATTTTCAGCCCAATAATGTTGAATTTATTCTAAATATATAATTTAAAATCAATAAAGAATAGTAATATTCAAAAAAGTGTCTATAGTTTGGATAACTTAGTCAGTAGTAATTATCATTACATAAAGCACCCAACATGGATATTAAGAGTCTCATCATAATATCAGGGTTGTGAGTCTATCGTTGGGCGCCAAATGTAATGACTCCAACTATGATAAATTACTTATTAATTAAAATAATATTTTTAGTTTTTTAATATAAATTGTAACTGAGTCCGAGTGAACCAACGTTTTGCGCCTACACTTTACTGCTTTATATCAAATGGGCCACTGACAACTTACAATTATTTCACAATTAAGTAATTGTTAAATAATTGACCCAAAAACAGGTGAAGTTCAATAATAATTTTTTTAACTTTCGTTTTACTTTTGTAGAATCAACAGTTATTGCGGTAAATCTTCTGTTGTAATAACAGACGTTACACAAAGACTATTCGAAATGATTTTTCGAATGTTCTGGCAAAGAAAATATCGTGGAACTTGAAAAAATTTGAAATGATCAAATTTCAAAATCATTGCAGCCTCAATCAATTAAACACAATTAACACACTTAAAATCAATGAATAAATTGTTAGCAACAATTTATTATAACCGCTTTGCGTTGTGGTATTGGAGCCTAAAAAATTAAAACTTTTGTCAAAAGAATCCCTCTCTATATACGCAGGCTGTGTCGGTATATTTGTAGGCAAAAAAAATAAACAACTTTGGTTTGGTTTCGTTTTTTTTTTTTGTCAAAAAGGGTGAAATTTTATAATCATGCCCTTAGGGGCTTTGATGGAAAAATGTTAAGGTTTTTATTTTGGTGTGTTGGTATTATGGGGTACTATGATGGGATTATCTTGTCTTTTGAATGTAGACATTATATCTGCAGAGCCTGCAGTAAATGTATAATAATATGGAACAACAACATGCGTATAAGGTAAAAATATGTAAATGTTTGTTTGAAAGGATTTTTGGGTGTGAAATATTCAAATTTTTATTTTTGTTCATCTTCTTGTTTTAATAGGATGGTGATTGGTGGCTTTTTACGTATAGCTCTACAAAATATTGTGTCGTGGAATGCGGATACACTCTTAGGTATATATATGGTAATTTGCATGTAAAACGGTAGATTTTGATAGGGTTTTAGATTTTTATTTTATATTTTATTTTTCTCATCTTTGTGGTGGGACACCGTAAATTAACTTATCCACATATATAGTATAGGTACTGTGGTTTTTTGTTCTATTTTTTTTTATAATGAAACAAGGGAATATCATCGTTCAAAGAATATACTTGAACGCATATAAAAGTAAGTGTGACTTTTACTGCCTTTTCTGTTTGTTGCTTAATTTTTGCCATACTGTAATATATATGCGGGACATTATTTGGATGCTGTTAAAGAAGACAAAAAAAATATCATTATGTGAACCAGAAAAAAGCCCGCAAACGAAAAAAAATCCAATGTAATACTAGAAAATTTATTCGCAGCCTACTCAGATGTGTAATAAATTTTTAAAATAACATAGTCATCTGAGTGCCATATAACCAGTCCCCATTTCGCATATTATTACCATCTGAAACCATATTATATATATTATTTTACCGCAAAAAAATTAACAAAATAAAAAACCCGGGCAGTTATAGAGGTATATGCTGATATAGGTAGGTATATGGCAGAACAAAAAAAAATTTGAGTTGAATGAAATTTGTGTTTTTATGTTAAAATTATTAATTCAATAGAAGTAAAAAGTTGTGTTCACTGTTGGGTGGTTCTGAAAAATGAATGAACGCATTCAAATATACTTTTTTCCGTATATACCTAATATGTTTGTACACAAATTTTGTAAAAAAAAATACCTGTGATGCCCTAACCTTAATAATATTTGGTATATATATGGGTTATGGGTTATTTATATATACAACTATACAAAAATATATGCCACCCATCAAAAAAATAAAATAAAATATTTTTTTTTTTGTCAGAACTTTGTTTTTAAAATAATGAGTTTTTTGGGTGGGTTGCTTTTAGCTCTAAATATAATTTATGAAAAATATGGAATATCATGCGAGCCTTACACAGCTCTTCGAAGTTCGTTTTTTTTTGTAGATTATTTGAATTGAAAAAATAATGCGGTTTCATATACGCAATATAGTCTCTTTGATAATATATTTTATTGTAAATTATGCATAAATATTGTAAATCTTTTAAAATGTTTCAAAGGTCAATTTCATATATTAGATTTTTTGTGAATAAAGTAAAACTGCGTAATTTAATGTTGCCGATTTGAAATGGGAACAATGTTTTTTTTTTATTTACCTAAGTCATGTAATTGAGGCACTTTTACGGTAAATTTTCTGAGAAACAATCTAATATATTTTTTTATTATGGCTGGTGTTCCTCAAGGCAGCGTTTCGGGACCACTTTACTTCACCTGATCTATACAATAGGAATAGACCTACAAACAACAAACAAAACAAAAGTAACTATACATTTGCTGATGACACTAGTGTCTTCACATATCTCTCCTGAGAGCACGTCCCTGCAGTTACAAAACCATATTGATATATTACAATTATGGTTAAACAAGTGGAGAATAAAGGTTAATGTAATACAGGGTGGCGCAAAAAGAACGATATGATTTGATTGCTTAATAACTTTTACATTTTTATTTTTTTTTTTAAATATCAGAATCTTGTAAATAAGGCTTGTCAAATTTATAATGGAACAGTACACAACGGAGCAGCGAACGAAAATCATTGCATTTTTTTTTCAAAATCAAATGTCAGTTATTTTAACTTGGCGAGCATATATATTTCAATGTGCGGAATTGGCCCTCTGCAGCAACAATAAACCGCCTGGTTGGACATTTTGAAGTAAGAAACGTACGAAGTCCCGTAAGACCACGTACGGTCCAAACGGAGGAAAATATTGTACGTGTAGCCAACAATCAACAGTGTGCAAGAGAGTCCAGAAACATCAACAAGAAGACGTTCGACACAGCTGAGACTATCACGAAGGTCCCTTCAGAGAATTTTGGCCGCAATACACATGTTCCCGCATAAAATTAAGCTTCTGCAAGAGTTGAAGCCGATAGACTATCAACAAAGGCTAATTTCACGCAGAAGTGTTTTTAGTATGCCCGTTTTTAAATTAAGTTTTTTTCCAAAAGGGTTCATAAGCGCTAATGTTATATAATTTTCTGATCTCTAAAAGGGTTTGTGCTGAAAAAATCACTAAAGTATTTAAAAAATAGCGTAACTAAATATCAAGAAAAAATATCATCTTTGAAATAATTACAATAATTCATAGATCCTCAAGAACAATATACATTGTATATAAGATATCCTTAAAGCCACAATTTCTAATAATAAACCTCGTTTACATAAAATATTTTATATACGCAATAATAAATAATAAACAAACAATAATACTTTAAGTTCCTTGTTATTTAATATATGGCATAATAATATGTAGGTTAGGCAGAGGAATTTAAATAACTAATCCATATATATATACAAATGTATATTACGACTCGACAAATTTACCTTGTGCAAAGACACCTTAATCCTATATAAATATATATATATACACATAACTAATATTTTGATCCTTGTAAAGATTTACGTGTATTGCGCGTGAAATTTTGTAAAATTGTAAATTTGAAATTCCAGAGAAATGTTAAAAATATTTCAAAAGAATATTTCGTATAATATAGAATACACTATAAATCGACTACAGAAGATTTAATTATTTCAGTCGGGATGAATATTGTACTGTATAGTGTTTTTTTTATAAATCTAAAAAATGTTGATGAAAAACACAAAAAGTAATATTGTGTTGTTTTTTTAAATCATAGCTAAAGTCTAAATAGCTATAAACGCATATAAGAAGTAAAAACAATTTCTTATTTAAAATACAGTTTTTGCCTCTGGGAAAATATATACTTTGATACAAAAATAAAATAAAACCAACAATAACAACAAAAATAATGCCCATGATCATCAGTGGAGATTCGTCGCAGCTGGTGGAAGCAAGTGCAGAATAGCTGAACAACGAATAACAATAATTTAATATTTAATATTGTTGAATAAAAGAAAAAGGCAGGAAAATTAACGATATTGTTCTGATGTTTACCTGATTTGGGTAAACAGAACACGAGGATGATGATGATTATATTTCTTGAAATTATGAGATGCTCAGAAAACTGAAAAACTACCAAATAAGTAATAGTTTCAAAAAATGAAAGTATCGCTCGATCAGAAAAAAATATTTCATACTCGATTGTATTCGTCTGGTCAATAAACTTGAATGTGTTTTTTTATATAAAATAATTTTTTATAAAAATAACTAATTAATTTTTTTATCAATTTACTATAAAAAAAATTGTCGATTTCTTTCAAATAAAAATAAATGCATAGTCACCACTGCAGAACACACAAATAATCTTATTTTTAATATCAGAAAAAGCTCATCACATTAAAGAAATTGTTCAACTCTCTTCAGCAGAAAATGCCAGAACAAAATTAAAATTATTATCGATAATAATAAAAGTCGAACAATTAAAAAAAGAAAATATACCCTGCGAGCACTAATAACCATAAAATTGTTCCTATAACAAGAAAATTAAAATAGTTTTGAATAATAATTATTATTATTATTATTAAACATGAAACGTTGAATATAATTAACTTCTCTTATGTTATATATAGACTATTTAACATAACTTTGACTCGCGTTTAAAGTTTTTAGCGAAAAAAAATGAAAACCATATCATAAGCTGAAACATACAGAAAAAAAGAAAACCAACGATTATAATAAAAAAAATTATGTTTTTGAAGAAATGTTTTTTTTCTTCTCCACATTATATTGAAAGTTAAAAGCACAAAGTACCTATATAGTAGAGGAAAAAAAACAATTTTTTTATTTGAGAAAATTTTGGCTTAACATAAATTGCCTTGAGGCTAGCGCAGCTTTGTTTAATACATACATAAGATGTGGAGGATATAAAGTAAGAAAAAAACAATATTCTTTTAGTATTTTTCTTCATTTTTTTTTATTGTGGTTTAGAGCAAAGAAACAAAAACAGAGAAAAAAAACTTATGCGAAACCGTTTTTTTTTTCTTCGCGCATAACTTTTCCCATTAAAAGGAAATTAAAGCAATCAACCCGCATGAGCTTCTTGTTTTGCTATATTTTGTTTATGGCAATTTTTTTCGTTGTTCACTTTTATAAATAAAAACCGAAAAATTTGGGATATGTTTTTTTATTATTTTAAATTATTTTATTTTTTTTAAATAATCAAGTATTTTGGTATATTTTTTGGAAAAACAACATAAATGAATTGCCCTAGAGAAAATAATTGTTGAGTATGTTGTGGAATGAAAATAAACAGGTAGCTTGTTTTTCTAAGTCTTCAATACATTATTTATATAAATGGAAATTTAACAAGTTTTTGGTCTAATTTTGATTAAATGATATTGTGTCTCTGTTTAAAAATCACATAATTTTCCAAAAGACATCCCCTCCTCAAGACCAATTACCTTAATCCAACTAATTTTATTCTTATTATTATACAATTACTTTCAAAAGTTAGCCTCAAGAAGTATTTCAATAAAAAGTTCCCTTTCCAAAAGTTATGGATATAAAAGTCATCTGTGTTTTTTTTTTCAATAATCACTTCAACTTTAAAAAGATGCCAAAAAATTTAATATCTCATCTCAGAAGTTATTTCTTTGCATAAAATGTTCTTTCCAAAAGTCATAGCTCTAAAAGTCATCCACTTTTTTCCAAAAGTCACCCTTACTTCAAAAATTCAGCCATAATTTAATATCCCAACGTAACTTTAATGTAGCTAACGTAATTGTACCGTAACTTTACCGTGTCTTCAACGTAACTTTAACGTAGCTCTAGCGTAACTTTATTGTAACTTGACCGTAACTTAAACGTAACTTTACAGTAACTTTACAGTATCTTTAACGTAACTTTAACGTAACTTTAACGAAACTTTAACGTAACTTTAACGTAATTTGAATGTAACTATGACGTAACTTAAGTGTAACTTGACGTAACTTTACCCTAATTTTGACGTAATTTTGACGTAGACTGTGACTGTCAAAAAAATATTTGAAAATACTATTTTATTGCTTCCTATCATTCTGGGTACAACTATTATTGATTCTTCTAAAAATTATATGAGAAGACTTGTTGTGTTTTCAATTTTCATTTAATATGTTGAAACTTAAACAATTTTAGATATTTTTCTAATTTGTAGTTTTTATTGTAAAAACTTTTTACAATTTTAGAAAATTTCTTAAGTTCTTTAAAGACTCCAATTTCGAAAATTTGAATTTATTTTATGTAAGTTAAATTTATTAAGTTGTGATTTTTTTTAAATTTTATCCACATTTTACTGAATTTTCTATCTGATCGGGGGCGTTTTTTCTCCTTTTTCTACCAGGCCTTTGGAATTTTCGCCCGGCCGGCCGGCGCCGCCCCTATTTTCGCCATCCCAGCCGCCTCCGCCACTACAAAAAAACAAAAATGGAAAAAAGTGAAGTAACTATAAACGGTATATCGAGCACTTACTTTTTTTCTTCTTTAAACACTTTTTATTTTACTTCTTCTTTTTCCTCTTCTATTTCTACTTCTTCGAATACTTCAAATTTTTTCCTTTTTCTATTTTTTTATTTTTTCCAATTTTTTTTTCTTTTTTTATAAAACCAAACATATCCAATTTGTCCCTCTAATAACCGAACATGCCAATAGAGACAAGCAAGAAGAGACTACACATAGAGTGAGTAAGGTAAGGGAAGCCGCGGCGCACGTAAACAGACGCGAATCTATTTACGTGGCGCAAACACCGGAAGCATATACCTCCCGATTATGTGTTTGCGCTACGCAAGTAAAAGAGAAAAGAATCCAATCTATTCTCCTTTACTTCCGCCGCTGCCTACCCCCCTTCCTTACCCACGATATGAGTAATCTTTTAAATTCTTTTTGTTGTCACTAACATGACATATCCGATTTGAGGACAAATCGGCAAGCGAGAGATAAGTTTCAGTGGATCGCAGTATGGCAGCTGTTCTACCACTTACAGCACTCTGCCTGTTACCAAAGTCGTTTACAATTGATTTCGGGCACCAGCATCGGCAAAACCTAATATTTTAAAAAGATAGTTTTACGGTTATTGGTCAATTTTGGTGTGGGTGAGTTTTAAGTGCGCTTATACGCTGGGATTCCATTTGGGATCAAAGGTTAAAGACGAGAGCCTCCCATTATTTTTGTTGTTGTTGTAAATATCTATAGTTTACTCTTTTTATTCAAAAATGTGAAGTAATAGGGAATCTTGTGGTTTTTCAGTTTTCAAATGCGCTTATGGCTCCAGGCCCAAACGGACTCTCCCCCATACTTCGAAAACCACTATAACTCTTGGTGCTCTTCCCCTGTTTGGACGAAAAAGGGGGTCAAAATTTGGTAAAAAATTCAGAAAAATTTATATTTTTGGGGGTTTAAGAGAGGGGTAAGGGGTGTATGGTATCAAATAATAGGTATTATGAATACCTATCATTTAAAAGGGGTGTTGGATTTGCCCCAACATTTTTGATAATAGGCCCTCAATCTCCTCTATAATATTTTAGCGAAATTGAAGATTAAGTTTTTTTTATCACTTTTTCGTACAAATATGACTATTTTTAAATTGTACAAGTAGTCAAAAACTACTATAAGAAGCAACCATGAGGATTGAGGACTTTTTGAGAAACAACACTTTAATTGGTTATAGCACTAAAACAAACCTGCAAAATGACTTTGCTGTGCTAATTGCGAAGCTATAGACAAACTAATATAAGCAAGAAATATTTGTTTGCATGTTATTGGTCGTACAAAGAGTGTGAATTACCGAGTAATATTAATGGAAAACAATTAAATTAAATTAATTAAATTAAAAAATATTATTAAAAAATGTCCTTAATTTAAAACATAATATTAAAAGTTACAAATTATTATTATTATAAATTTAAATAAAAAAAAATGAAATATTGCATTTTTATTTATAAAATTTATTTATTTTCCAATTATAGCTATAGGCAGTAAAATTCGTTATAACTTGTTTGTAAAAAAAAATGTCCTCCAAGTCTGTTGGGGTAATTTTTAAAATATAATATGAGTCTTCAGAAAAAATAACTATTTATCAGATTGAGTCCTCACTTTGAGCAGCATAATATGAACCGCATTTCAACTCAATCTGATAAATAGTAAAAGAATTATTCTGTAAATTAATTCATTTCATTTAAAACAATTAATTTAATAGGCACACAATAATTGTTATGCATTAATATTAAAAAATTTAAATGACAAAAATAATAACAATATAAATAAAGTAATTTTATTTAGATTTTATAGAATTATTTGATATAATAATAATTATATGTAATAAATTAAATTAATGAGAAACACAATATCAACATAAAATTAAATTATTATCAAATAAAATGTTTTCCAGAGCTTTGTATGCATAGTTTTTTTTAATTTTTTATTATAAAAGGTAATTGAGTTAACAGCGCTTGATACTGACATACCGCGATTAACAGTGAATAGCTGAACTACTAATACAAATATTGTAAAAAAAAATCAATTTTTTCGTGTCAGGTTTATATAAAAATTGTTACAGGTAAATTTCAAAGTAAAATTTAGGAAAAACTCTATTCCACGATGGTTGCATAAATATTTTTTAAATAATAAAATTAAATCAAATTAAATGTGTTATCCAATTTATCTAAAACATGCACTAAAATTC
>JANSTW010066385.1:0-10728 GCA_027564275.1 Diadocidia ferruginosa | reverse complement strand
ATTTTCTCTAATATTTCCTCTAATTCCCCAATTTCTATGCACACACTGAAACGATCCTGGATTTTTTACCAGATACTAAAAACAAAATATTTTCTTATTCTTTGTATAAAATTTATAAACATTCCACTGAATAGTTTAAAAGATACATAATTTTGAAAACAAAATTTCGAGTAAAATTTACAAATCCGATACATTGCACGCCTTGTTTAACAAAATACCAACTTTTGTTCTAAAACTTTTTTATTTTTCATCCTATAGGCTTTTACTATTTTCGGAAAAGTTGTGTACTTTAATAAAATAAGTGGGTCACTAATATACTGAAATAACATAGGGTAACCCCGAAAGTCGGTAATCTAATATTTCTAAAAAAAAACAAAAATCGTAAATTTGTATGGAAAAATTGTTAGCGCCTGTTTTTATACTATCATCATCTATGAGAAAAGGTTTCATTTTTGAAAATTAAAATAGTAGTACTCAATATACATTTGCAGATGATTAATACACATGTTTTAGAAATATTTGACAAATTTGAGGTCCAAATTGCGACCTTCATTTATAAAGCGAATTTGTGCGACCCCAAAAATTTATGAATTGGGCTAAGTTTTCAGAATAGAAGATTTTTTTTAAGTGCTGGCAAAATTGCTCGCAAATTTTTTTTTTTTGCATAATAATTGGGTGCCCTAATATATATATATATTATACAATATACACATAACACACCCTTCTTTAATAAAGCCAAGAATTTAAAGCTTTTATTATTTATACATTTTCTTTTATTTTTGTGGTGTAGGTTACAAAGTAAATTCTCTCGAATCTTGTAAAAAAACGAAAAAATTACATTGATTTGACATAAAAAAAAACTTAGAATTTTTTATATAGCTTAAAAATCTATTTACTTTGAAGTTGTTGTTTTTCTCAAATATTATTCTATTCTTTATAAACGATGAACTTTAAATATATTTCAAAAAAAGCTTTTGTTATACAAAAAAAAATTGTAAACTTTTTAAAGTACAAAGCAAAACATTATGACATTTTGTTGTTGTTGTTCTGTGTAAGATTTTCTTTTTTTTTTTAAGACAAATATTTTCTTTTATTCAATTTATTCAATTTTTTTATAAAAAAAAAATTTCATTATTGAAACAAAATATAAAATGGTTTTGTGTTTAAACTTTAAATATTTCGAATATTTTGTTATAATTATAATTAAAATAAAATAAGACAAAATCTTTGTTATGTAGTTTCTCACCCATACTAATGATGGAACGTAGGTCCCGAATGGTTTTTTCTAAAGGAAACAAAATTTTGAAGGCTGGGCGAAGAAAGATACGCTTTGCCCTGGCCGACCAACTAATTTATTTAAGAAAAGCTTGGCTTTGAATTAGACCGATTAGCCTGTTTTAAAATATTTACATATTTTAAATCAACGGTCGAAAAAAAATAAAATTATTAGTAATCTTTTTATTGTTTAAATTATGAATAAAAAATAAATAAATAAATTTTTCGTAAACTGTTTTTTTAAATAATTCTATAATTCGTTCTCTATTTCATATGCAGGCTTGGCCCTTGTGAGCTATCACTGTCCGATCAGTGGATGTCGCACACGCAACTATCACAAACGTCACCAATTCTATCACACCAATCAGCAAGTACAGTAAATAGTTTAATAGGACAACAATTAGATCATCATCATCACCATCATCATCTGCAACAGCAACAACAACATTTACACCAACAACACCAACATTCTGTGACACAACATAACAACAATAACCACAGTCATCATCAGCAAACACCACAAATTTTACAGTCTCAGTCAAAAATAATGAACGCGGTGGCCACGGCCGTGGCCTGTCCACCCTCATCTGCTGCATCGAAAAAAATTCGTCGAAAATCCGAAAATAAAGTAAGCTTGGTAAATATTAACTCCAGAATTAACGCGTAATGAACAATTTTTTTTGTTAAACCTTTTTCACATTTTCCATTTCAGCCTCAATCACAAATAAATAAATGTAACAATGAAAAACGACGTCGTGAACAAGAAAATGAATACATTGAACAATTGGGCGAATTTCTGCAGATCAACAAGAGGGACATGACCTCAACCAAACCAGACAAAGCAGCAATCTTAAACGAAGTCGTAAAAACTGTAAGTTATTTGTTTTATTTTTATAACTAATGCAGACTGCTTGTCTTGTTTTTATTGCGAAGATTTTTTGATCTACATCTAAAATTTTTTAAATTTTATTTTCCACTTGATATATTAGGAAATTCAAAAACATAGAAAGTTAGAAAAGACGTAAATTTAATTTGATCTTTTAAATCTAATTATATAAGTTTTTAAAAGAAATGTCGGTAAAAAAAGACATCTGTGTCGCAATGATCGTCAAAGGAAAACATTTATGCGATTGTTTTGAAACATAAAAAACACACAAAAAATAACACTCATGTGTTAAAATCAAAAATCAAATTATTAGTCAATATAGCAAAGGAGTATATATATTTTCATGCAAATATCCTCGATTTGCATTTGAAGGAGTATATAAGCTGGCCCGTTAAAGGAGTAAAATCCTCCTGGAAAATGTACATCTGGCAATTCTATAGTTAGAGACCATTGATACATATAGTTTGCAGCAGGATGAGTGATCGCGTGAAGGTTACCCGTAATTTAAAAAAAAAAACCAGCAAGAATTCAAATTTGGATTACTCAGTAAGGCAGATGGATTTATTCCTTAGGATTTGGTACCTTCTAAAAGCTATTAATTCCCTCTTGAATGATATATTTCATATACAACCCTGCAGAAATCCTTTACATAGAGAAAAATTAAAAGGCTTTTGCCCTATTCATATATATATTATACAAAGTCAATTAATATCAAATTAAATACAATTAATTGAAATTGACCAAAAATAGCTCGAAAAATATAATTTCGTACGATTCCCAATGGACATTAAATATAATAGATAGTTTTTATTGATTTAATTGAATTTACCTATTTTTGTTGATAAACAAAATGTTTCTATTATAAATAATTGTATTTCCTGAAGAATGAAGTAAATAATAATATTTAATATTGACTTGTTTGTTAATAAAATATAAAATTAATTATATTAGTTTAGTTTAGTTATGTTTATGGCAAAAAGTTGCGTTGACCTACACCATCAGTGTAAATACATCACTATAACCGCACTAACCTAAACAGATTTTCTATATAGTTAATAATGTACTTTGTTATTATTTGTTGACTAAATAAAATTACAAAATAAATATAGCAAGAGAAAAGGCAGCCCAGAAAACTAATTATATTATCAACACGCTATCAACAACAACAATAATAATATTATATAATTAATCTAACCTTCTTCCGATATAAACATTTTCTCTCTATATATGGCGAAAAGCTTTTTTATAAAAATACGACCAATGCCAATAAAACATGTATACCAGTTTCTTTTCTGGAATAAACCGGGCATATATTTACACAGGGAAAAATTTCCCGCATGGACAATGGTCAAAAAGCCTAAACGCCACCACAGGTATAATCATAACATGCTCTCCAAAAATCTCAATAAACATTCAACACCAATCCGCTTTATTCAACTGGCAACATATTCCAATCTTTGATCGCACCAAGTACCAACGAAAAAAGATTTACTTAAATTAAAGGTAACTCTATTAGAGTAGTTTAGATTAAATCCAATTCTAGAGATAAGATGGTCTCTTGTTTTTGATTAGTTTGAACATAAATAAAAAAGAAAGACATTTTAAATAATTTTTTCATTATTGATAGATATGGACAAATCATCATAAATAAAAGAGGTCTGGCAAAAAATTATGCTTTTAGACTTAACTGGATTAATCATCAAACGATTTTTAACAGACCATGAATAAATAGAAGAAAGATCTACATTTAATTTGTCAACATTATTTTTTATCGACTTCATGTCAGAAGACAAATAGAGCTGAACGTCGTCAGCAAAGAGATGACAATCACAGAACTGCAGAACATTAGGCAAATCATTAATGTATAAAAGAAATAACAAAGGCCCCAATACGGAACCCTGAGGAACACCACAAAGGACAGGCAAAAAGTCGGAAACAAAATCGTCAATTTTAACGCATTGTGACCTATTTGATAAGTAATTAAGTAAAAGTTTGACGGACAACGAAGAAAAATTGAAATTATCTTTCAATTTATCGCAAAGTATTTTATGGTCGACAGAGTCGAATGCCTTTGAAAAATCTAAGAGCACCATAACTGTACGTAACTTCTGGTCAAATCCTTTCCTAATATCGTCACAAATCTTAAGCAAAGCGGTCGTAGTACTGCGCCCCGAACGAAAACCAGACTGCTTGTCGCTAATTAAATTATGTTTGTTCAAGAAAAGCAACATCTGTTCCTTAAGAATGATTTCAAAGATTTTGGATAATACACATAATACACTTATGGGTCTGAAATCGCTGACATTTGTAGTTCTGGTTTTTTTGTGTATTGGTGTCACTCTACTTTTTTTCCAAACCGACGGAAATGTTGACGAAGTAATACAATAATTGAATATGTGCGTTAAGTGGGGTAATAACAAAGGCAATAGCAGTTGAATAAATTTTAAAGGTATATTATCCAATCCAATGGCATTGGACTTGATTAAAGAAATAGCCCTTACGACATCATGCTCAGACACGGTAATAAATGAGAAAGAATTAGACTGATTAGAGGATAATGAATTTGAAGTAACTACATGATCGGGTATATTTGAAAGAGTTGAAGACACGGGCTGATTAGAAATTGATGATAATACTGAATTATTTATAACGGGTGGTAAAATTTGAGAATTATTAAAGGAAATATGTGAATTGAAATCATCTGCAGTGAATGATGGAGAAGCTGAATGTTGAGATACAATACCAAGGCTGCGCAAATTTCTCCACACTGTTTTCGGTTCAGATTTGAAGCAAATACGTTTTGAAAAAAAAAACAGCTTTCCGCGTTCGAATTAAATGAGTAGCATGGTTTCTCAGCTTATGGTAATGATTTAGATTTACAGTTGTTTTGTCATTTTTCCAAAATCTATAGGCAATATCTCTATCAAGTAGACTTCTTTTTAACTCTTCATTAAACCATGGTTTAGTACTATTTAAACAATAAGAACGAACAGGTTTTAAAGGAGCGTGTTTTTCCAAAAGTCTAAACAGTAATTCGTTTAAAAAATAAACCATATCGTCGACAATGACCATATTATTAATATTGTCAAAATCCATTGAAAGAAAATCTTCAAATAAATTTTGTGAGTTAATAGAGTCAATTTTGCGATAATAACGTTGCTTTTCATTTGAAGAAGAGACTGGAAAAATATATGTTGCGAATATTAAATCATGCCGTGACAAACCAGTATTAATTTGATTGAAAAGAGCAACTTTATTTATGTTGTTTGTAATGAACAGATCAATGAGTGATGGCCGACCATTTTCCGGAAAATGTGTTGGTTCAGTTCCAATCGGATGCAAATTTAAATTAGAGAGCACATTAGAAATTCGGCAAGCACCGCAAGTTCCCAAAGCACATTTAGTACATTTTCCATTGATGTTAAGCAATAAATTTTCATTAAAATCGCCAACCAAAACCATATCAGAATAAGACGGTGTTAATTCATCAAGTACATTTTCAATTATATTGATTTCATCAATGTTTGGTGCCTTATAAATAGCGCAAAGGAGTATTTTAGTAGACGGGACTGTGATTTCAATACATAAATATTCAGTTTTACAATTTACAACGGAAGATGAAGCAATTATTTTTGATCGTAACGATTTTTTAATATATATTGCGACACCACCGCTTCTTCGATTAGAACGATCACTGCGCAAGACGTAAAAACCCGGAATTTCAATTGCTGCATTAGAGTGGTACGACTTGAACCATGTCTCTGAAAAAATGATTACATGAGCACCCGAGTCTTCAAATAATGAACGAACTTCGTCCATTTTAGGAAAAATACTACCACAATTTATATGACATACATTTAATCTGTCCGATTCACTGGTGAACGCTGATTTGAGAACAATATTTGGAATATTTACATAGGTGTTAGTGGGATGTAAAATATTACTGCCAGCCATAATCGTGTATGGGCCAAAGAACATACCAAGATCGGAAAGTGATGATGACAGGCAATGCATCGCTATCGTACTGAGACAAGCAAATAAGAATAAAAATATTGTGAACAACTCTACGGTAAGAATCCTGAAAAGCATAAAAAACAAAAAATTAACATAATAAGATAAAAAGTAAAATAAATAAAAAATATCTAAAATGTTATTAATATAAAATATAATAATAATATAAAATTTAAACCAGTTTAAAAAGAATGCTGTTAAAAATTTCCATAAAATAAAAAATGAATGCCAGTATCCACAATAAAAAAACAACATATTTATTTGAATAATAATTTGTAAAACTGAAGATGAGAAGTTACGCGCTGATGAAATTATAGTGTTGATAATTTATTAATGATATTTATACATGTTGAAGTCGTTGATCCTTTGAACTTGACAAAAACAAGGCCATGATGGGTATGAAAACGGTCGATTTTCTTTTCCTTATGCAGATCACGAGCTTTTTTGAAAATATTGTAATTCGATTTAGTTAGACGATCATTAATAAAGATTCTTTTTTTAGTGTTGAAACCAATGTCAGTCAAATTTAATTTTTTATTAAGATATAATCTAAAAAATTGTTGCTTATCCTCAAATGTAGTGAATTTTAATACAATTGATGGGTTAGAAGCTGAGCCAAAATTATTACTATTAGAAGTAGTTTGATTTTTATTAGAAGTAGTAGATGCAGGTTTCCTGGAGATACGATAGGCAGCGGACAGTAAATTTACATTAAAGTTGACAGCCTTAAACAAATCATCAACAATATCGCTAAGTTTATCATTTAAGACACACGGAATCCCAGTAACTACCAGTTCATTCAGTAAATTTAACCGTTCTAAATTTTCAATACGAGCATCGATTTGGTCGGAATTACAAAGGCCGGTGAACTTCTTAAATCTGTCATCGACGGAAGAAGACAACGAAAAAATTTTAGAATCAAACTCATTTTTAACTTGCTCGATTTTACCATCCATTACCCGCTTAAGCTCATCAACTTTATCGTTTATAGTTGCAATTAATGTTGTTTGTATATTTTTGATATAGCATCCAAAATATCTTCATTAGATGCGCTGGTGCCCAGCTTCCTTTTTTTATGGCGTGGAAGATCTGAATGTATGATTTCTTCAGCGGGATCGGTTAAAGTTAAATTAGTGTCCATCATATTATAAAAGAAAATTTTATTTTCCTCTTATTTAATTAATTATACTATAACTAATTTCCACAAAACAGCTGTTAGTATGAAGCTTAAAAACGATGAATAGTGACCAAATATTATGTACTCTAGATGAGCAGATATAATTGTTAATTTCAAACAAACAATACACTGCAACTTTGTATATAAACCAAATCCAAGATGGTGTTAAATGTAGAGAGTAATTATATTTGTTTTATGTAAAATGAGTTGTTAATTTATTTTATTATAAATAAAATGAAGACAGCTCGTGTGTGTGATGTAAATGTGCAGAGTAAATATAATAAACCAGGTTGTTTCCAATGATGCAAAACACATACAAAAGACGAAATACAAACTCCAGATAATCAGTAGTACTTGTTATTAAAAAACAACAATACACTGCAGCTATATTATTATGATTTTATAGTGCCAAGTCCAATATGATGTGAAATGTAGAGTTGGTAAATTCGTTTATGCAAAATAGGTTGTAAATATTATTTAAAATAGATATTAAATAAAAACAACTAATGTGTGTTTAATAATGATAGAACAACCAGGTTGTATCCAATTCCAATGTAACAAGGAACACGTTCAAATTTTTATTGCAATATATGCAGATATATGTGTATGTTTACAGCAAATGTGAATAGTTACAATATCAATAATTTTGATGGAACTGTAAATTTGTAATTTACCATAAGCACTTAATTATTTGTAAAGCAAATTTTTTAGGCAAAAACAGCAGCAATAGATGACTTAGATTGTATAAAAAATCACAAGCAAACGACAAATATATAAATTTCGATGTAGAAAAGTTATTAGTTCTTAAATATTTTAATTTTATGCAAAGGCACAAGTAAAATTAGCAAGCATATCGGCAATAAAAATATTAACACACGCAGCTTATATATTAGGAAAATAAAATTGCGCGCAAAACTCAACTATAGCTGTTTACTCTTCAAGCATCATAGAAGAACTGAAGTTTACCTTTCTCGTCTTCCTCTCAGCAAAAACGTTTTAAATTTAATATAATTTTAAATCATCCTTAATGCTATAATGCGTAGAACACACATACGATAAACGTCGGTTGTTATCAGTTCATAAATCGATACACAAAGCTAGTAATTTACCATATTTTTAATTTGTAAACATTCGGCGCAAAATTATTTTTCGGCGGAGGCGGTGGTCGTCACGCGCCGAATTAAAAAAAAACGGCGGCGTCAGCGAAAATATTTTTGAAATAATTCGGTGTCAGCGCGCTGAATTTCAGTTAAAATGCCCGGCGGCGGTCGGCGCGGCGCGGCGGGGCACATCTCTATGTCGGACAGTCAAGAAGTAAAAAATATTTATTTACAAAATTTTCAATTTATACCTAAATTGAATCGCGATTACAAGACTTATTTATTCAAGACAAGTGGAATCGGAGTCGCGCGTTTTTTGAAGAAGTCGTAGTCGGAGTAAGATTCGATGAAAGATACTTCCAAAGAACCAAAAAAATTAAACTTTGCCTCTGTGGGAAAGTTCCACCCTAAAATCTATTTCACCTCTACTATTTATCAAGATTATTAAATAAATTTAATCAAAATAAATAAAATATTGTAGGATGTAAGATAAGGCGCGGTCTGGGTTAAAAGTCATAGAGTAGATATTGACTGTATGTATATGCTTATGCTATATATGCCAGTGCTGCAACTTTTATATTCCTGATCAATATTCTACCTTTTTATGGTTTCCATTAGCGAGCCTTTATATAAGGGTTAGTTTAGCTCCATTGCGAGCGGCCAACTCGAAATTAACAACAATAATTTGTATATGAAACCGTACCAACAACAACAAACGAAATGAATTTGTGTATAGCGAATTTGAATTTTTATATTGAGAGGTACCGACCAATCACAAACATCGACACTCTTGGCCATTCGCAATTGAACAAAACCAACACTACCATAAAGGTTCGCTAACTTACAAGTTAAAGAAAAATTGTACTAAGCCATATCCAGCAAGTCAAAAATATCCTTTAGTATGTGATTTTCATATACATACATATAGTAACATAAATATTATATAGACAACCTGTCGTACATTATGCATAAGCTCAACGAGTTGGCTGATCTCTTTGACTTTAAAATAAATCACCTTGTCACATTATTCAAATATAGTTTTTATGCAAAGGATGTGTCGTACTTTACGTATACGTAGAAATATATATGGTGCGGGTGATGATGACGATATTGATATGCACAATGATATAAGCCATATATAAGCTTCATATAGATACAATATGATATTGATGATGTGCGAAATGATATTATATGCAAAGCGAAAAAAATGAAAATATTATCATAAGAGATTTTTTTCGATATTTTTATGCGGATAATCGAATTTTATGAGGTTTGCGAAAAAAGGAAGGAAATTTCTATACCACAAAAACATTAAATATTCAATGCTGCCTATGCTTTACCTGAAAGAATTATTTTAAATTATATTGGCTTATTTTTTTTGATATATGTTATAAGATTGCGTAACTATATGTTATGCATGAAAAGGTACCAGCTTTAACCAATTTTACATATGTGATTTTTCGGGGAAACAACGCATAATATTAAATGTAACTACAAACATATATTCCTTTAAACTCAACGATATTATATTATCATGTGCATATAGTACAAGTAATATAATATATGAAAGGGAAAATTCTTTATATTTAAAGTCCTGTATCCACCTATCTATTTATACATATATAGTATATATGTTGTTACATATATTTGAATTTTGAATAAAATCAAATTCTGTAAAAAACTTTAAATTAGATAAAATTCAAATAAATTGAAAATAAAATGAAATGAAAAAGTTTGTATTGTGAATAATATATTTTATATACCTATATGTATATTTTCATCCCTTTACCTATATATAGCGAATATTCTAAAAAACCTTTTCTTGATTTTTATTTTGGTTTTTGTTATTTATTACATGTACCACGTACTAAGTATTTATATTCAAATACTATACGCAATTCAAACAACATAATTTTATTGAATTATATACATTTAACATACATAATATGTAATTTTTAACAATAATATCAATTTTGAACTCTATTCAGGTTTTTTGTCTTTTTAATCTATATAAACTAATCTAGGAAATATTGATCTTCGACCATGCTTCCTTATTTCGAAAAAGTTAGGAAGATATACAACAAATCACTAATTGTAGTTGAAGTATAGTATATAGTATTAGTATAGTATTATAGCATAACCAGTATGGAGCTGTGGGTAAAGTCACGGCTCTATAAATCAAGAGGTTGTGGGTTCGAGGCACGGTAGGGCCAAAAAATTTTCACATCTGGGTTATCACCTTTCTTTCGCAGGTGTTTATTAAAAAGCGATTGCAGTGG
>JANSTW010066374.1:0-10730 GCA_027564275.1 Diadocidia ferruginosa | reverse complement strand
ACCTTACCATCACTGACAAAATTTTGTCGGCGATTTTTGTCCCTATCGCACTTTAATATTTTTCTTGTATAAAAAGTATTTCTCGCTCTACTTTTTTGTATCAATTTATATGGAAATCCGCTCTTATTTGTTACCTGATTTAACTAAGTACTCATCTGTAGTTAATCTCTTTTTTACATGTTCCACGTACATACATTTAATTGTTTTTAATAGTTTTTGTCCAAATTTGAGTAATAACATATAATCCGGTTTAATCTAATAAGTACGTATTTAAGTTGGGCTGTTCGATATATCGAATAATATCGATTTTTAATTTTCGAAACTTTAATTTATAATGATATTTTTGGACGATATTATCGATATAAAAAGCTGTGACTGATATAAGTAAAATATCGATTGTTTTTAGAAAAATGAATTCCTTATTTTTTAAACAAACGTCGGTTGTTTTTACTCTTGAAAAAAATCAACGATATATCGAAAAATACCGTTGAGTTTTTTTTGAAATATCGAAAAATCGATTATTTTCCAATATATAAAAAATTTATTCAAAATAAAGACAATATATTCTATAGAATTTTCTTTTATATATAATTTCAATGTAAATGTTGAAAACTTTAATTATATAGCAAAGCCCTTTAAATGAATCTATATGACTAAAATTTCAATAAAAATTGATGTCAAATTTTATAAAAATATTAATTATGTTCATCCTCCATATACAAACGTCAATATTATTATCAAAATGGTATAAAATATTATGAAGTAAAAAAATTGCAGAAGCGCAAATTCAATAAAAAACCCATGACAACAATATACCTTTATACGTAGCTATTAAAAATTATTGCAAATAGAAGAAAAAAAAACAATTCTCAAAACAATAATGCGAAAGAAAAAAATTATGCAATTTTAATAGTTTTTTTTTGTTTTTATTATATTTCCATGATTTTTTTTTTGTATTTACATTTTTTCTATATTTCAAAAATATACATTTTTTTTCTTAATAAATACAATTAATAAAATTAATATTATTTTATACCTGTATACTATACAATGCGGATTATTTGATAGAAGAAAAAAATTTAATTTATTGCTGACAGGCGGCAGGTATTCTTTTCATATATTATTATCAGCAATATGTTTAACAAATTAAAAAAAAAAACGTTTTCATGTTTCTTTGCAATTTGTTATTGCTGCGGTTGAGAGAATAATTATCATATGCGAATATATTTATTGCACAGACATTTTCAAGATTTTCTTGCTATTTTACTTACAAAATCAATGTTAAATGGATTTTCCTATATCGTGTTTGAACAATGGAAAATTATTGCCGCATTTTTTTTTAATTACACAATTGAAAATGGTTGGTCGAAAAAAAACAATTATACCTATTTTTCCAAAGAATAATAAAAAAAAATTATGCAGTTCTCAGCCATACTGATGATGGGACGTAGGTCCCGAAACGAGTTTTAAGTGCTGAGATTACGTCATGGATTATTTGTTTTTAGAAAAAACATAGTTTTTTTTACTTTGAATTAGACCGATTATAGCCTGTTTTAAAATATTTACATTAAAAAACATTTTCTTTAAATAATTATTTATTTTTTGTAATTTTTTTCGATTTTTTGGTAGATTCTTGTTTATTTTTTCTTAACATTTTTTAAATTTTAGAAAAAAAAGTAAAAAAAATAATAAAAAAATGCACTAAAAATACTTATTGTACATAAAAATAATTATAAAATAATAATAATAATTGTAAAAAAATTCAATGAGAAATTAAATTATATTATATAAGAGCATTTTTAATGATGGTAACTATATTCATGACCTAGTCCACTAAAACTTGTATAGCTGCTGTCATGATGGAAATGACCGTGATCATGGTGTAAATGACCATGATCATGGTGATGATGATCTATGGCAACAGGAACTTTTACTGGATACGGGACAGGTCTTTCAACTGTAATTGGAATATGTTTTTCTACATGAACTGGATAGGGACGATCAATGGGCACTTTGACGGGATATGGAACAGGCCGATCGACAGCATATGGAACATGTTTTTCAACGGCATAGGGTTGTGGTACAGGTACTTTAACTGGATATGGTACTGGTTTTTCAACATGAACTGGATATGGACGATCAACTGGTACTTTAACTTCATAGTGTACCGGTTTCTCAACGATATATGGTACGGGTTTTTCAACTGGTACGGCATATGGTTGTGGTACATGTACTGGATATGGACGATCAACAAGGACCTTTACGGGATATGGAACCTTCTTTTCAACTGGATACGGTTGTGGAACGGGTACTTCTACCTTAACTGGATACGGGACATGTTTGGTGACTTCATAGGGTTGTGGTACGGGAACTTTAACTGGATATGGGATATGTTTTTCAACGGGATATGGTTGTGGTACGAGTACTTTAACGGGATATGGACGATCAACGGGTACATGTACTGGATATGGTACTTTCTTCTCTACCGGATATGGTGCCGGTACATGAACAGGTACTTTAACGTATTCTTTAACTGGATATGGTACATGCTTGATAACTTCGTATGGTTGGGGTACGGCTACCTTAACTGGGTATGGTACATGTTTTTCCACGGTATATGGAATATGCTTTTCAACTGGATATGGCACTGGAATTCCTTTTGTAATTGTAATTGTTTTATGTACATCGGTGTGTCCACCCAAATAGATTCCATGACCGTAGCCACCTAAATGATTGTGTGAATGATGATGATCATCAAGATAGCCATGATGGGAATCATGATAAGCACCGCCATAATGACCGCCGCCCAAATAACCAACGTCTAATCCATTTATTCCATAGCCATAGCCTAAATTGAGCAGTCCACGTTTGTCCAATTTTTTCTCCAACGGTACAGCTTTTGTTTCTGCATCTTTTTTACTTGATTCGGCCAATGCCGAAACAAATAAAAAGGCAAATAGACACAACTGTAAGAGGAAATTGTTTGATTAAAAATTATTGTGGACCATTTAAGACAAATTTTAGTCTGGGTCAATATATTAATAAATACAAAAAAATTATTGTGAGAAATTGTATGATTATAAATCAGCATTTTATTCTATAAATGTAACATTCACTGTATATAAGCAATTCGTTTAAGAGTTTCGATTTTTTTTTAAATTCACATTTTCGAAAATAAAAATTATTTTAAAAATGAATCTAATAGCGCTTTAAATTTAAAAAAAAACGAAAAAATTGGTTCAAAAATAATATATATTTGACGTTTCGTCTAAAATGCTTAACATCATCAGAATATCGTCAACTTAGAATAGTTTACTAAACAATTGTTAACTCATGTACTCTGTTAAATATTTTTAATGTATTGTTTCACAATAGAACAATTTTAATTCTATAAAACTTGGCTTTAGTTTAAAAATTTGTGTATTTCACAATAATAATAATGAAATAAAAAATCATAGAAACTTTAGCACAAATTCTAATATCATGAAATACTAAGTATCACTGGAATTTCGTTATTTTGCAAAAAAACCAACTAAAAAAATAAACATGAACCTGAAATATGGCCAGAAGTTTTCTTTTGCGTAAAATCGAAATGGTTTAAATTTAAATATAAATTATTTAAAATAAAAAAAAAATATTCAAAATCAAATCGTTTGAAAAATGACTAAAAATTCTACCGAACACAGAAAATTATATGAAAAAATATTTAACAGAAAATTTGATACAAGTGATACAATTTGAAACTTATGTTAAAAGGGACAAAAATGCTAACTCATATAAACACGAATGTATAAGTTAATTGACCATAAGGAATAAAACCTTATCTTCACTAAATTATATATTAATTATTTATGAAAATTTTAAGCAATCTTATTTTCTATAATTTCTAATTAAAATTTCAATTATTTTTAAAGGACGCAGTTAGCACATATTTAAATTATATTATTTTTTCTAGCAATTTCCTGCTTTTTTCAATTAAATTATGTATAATTAAATTTTTTTTTAATTAATATTCACTTTCATGCAGAAATTATTATATTATAAAAAATGAAAATATCACACCGTTAATTGAAAATTTAAATACATTTTTTCTAATCTAATAACTATTTTGTACTATAATCGCTTCTTAAGTAATGCGCAAAACACCGACAACAAAAAATCTAATTATTTTTTAAACCATATCTCTTGATGTGGTAAAATTCAAATCAAAACTAAATATCAAATTGATTTTTATTCCTACACTTGGCTCGCACACATTTTGATTTAACAGCAATTATTATTATTAGATTTTTTTTTGCATGAAAAACTAGTCCTATGCGCAATTTATGTATACGCAAAATGATAAATGTTCATGTATATACAGTTTACAACTGCTTGTAATTATAACGTTTTATTTCACATTATAAATCAAAATATAAAAAATACATAAATAAATTAAAAAGGAAATCGGAAAGTAATTCATATATAATATAATCTAAAACAATTTTATTAAAATTATAAAAAAAAATAATTTCACTTTTTATTTTTCAAAAAAATATCTATACGCACATACAAAAAATCCGTTTATCACGTAATATTTGTTTTGCCTAAACCACGTTTTTATTTTATTTATATTTACAAAATGAATTTAAAAAACGTTTAGTTATTTTTTCTTTCTAAATATTTCCGGTAATTGATTAATTAACACACATAGAATTATATTTGGGGAAATATTGTCCTCTTTGGTGTACGTATAGTCGTATAAATATCCTTTTGGCTAGTTTTCACATATTTTTTTTTTTATAATTTTGGAAAATATTTTTTTAATTTTTATAAATTTTCATAAAAAAAAATAGAATCTATAAACGCAGTAAATTACTCACAATTGTTTTCATTGTAATTCACTTAAAATAAATGTGACTGGATGATCCCAGACCTGAAACTGGATGCTGAGATATGGTAACTTGCTGCTTTTATACCACTAATAATGTCAGTCTTCACTTTCATTTTCATTATTTTTCATGATGCCAAACGATATTCTTTTTATAAAATTTAATACGAAATAATATATAGAGGTATATATAGTGTATGAAAACCATACCAAACAACCTTATGCGAAGTCAACTCTTCTATATAACATTGTCTACCACTGCCACACAGTGGTTGCATAGAGTAATGTATACATTTATGCCTCACAAGAGTGGTATTAATATTTTTGTGTTGTTTTTGTCTTTTTCAAAAAAATATTTTTATTTTTAATATCAAATGAATGAAGGCAGCACAGATAATGTTATTAAATGCTTATTTCGATATAATAGCTTTATAGTTATTGTTATTACGTACATTTAAATATTTTGTGTATAAAAGAGAAGTAGTGGTAAGTATAAATATTTATTCATCGCATCCACTTATGCATGAAAATCTCAGAATTTTTTTGTTTAGTTTAATTTTTTTAATTTTATTGTTTTGATGTGATTATTATTTTTTTGCAAGTGATTCTTTTTTCATAGTATATTGAGATTTTTTTCTGTGAAATTGGGTCAGTGAGAAAAATTCTTGTGTTGTTGTTGCCCAAAGAGGTAAAAATTAGAACAATTTGACAATACTATAATTATTTTATAATTTGACAATATTTTTTTAAGATAATTTATTTTTTAATTGCCTAATTTTGATGATTCTTTGAAACTATCAAATAAAATTATTTATTTTTTATTATTAAATCAATACATTTTTTTTGGGAAAACAATTATTGTCTCAATTTCCACAAGAATTTTTTGAAAAGCCTCATACTATTACTAAATTTATATATTAAATATATTGTTTAACTGAAAAAACTAATATCTAAACATGTCAATATTTTCGAGATATATTTTTAATTTATTTGAAAAATATTATCGGCCCAATTTTGTCTTACTGTTAAATTGAATATAAAACTATAGCCATTTAAAAGTGTTTTCTTATACAGAAAATGTTTCTCATATATTGAAAAACCCACCCACTGATCACAAAAAAATAAATAGAAAAATCGGTCCGAGAGCCCCCAGTATAATTGGGATGCTGCTTTTTCACAAACCCTCTCATGAGTATCCTCACATTAGAAAGAAAAAAATCGTATGTGAGCCCCCTTCATCTTTAACCTAGAGCCTCTTAATGCAATCCCAGAGTATATAGGAGTACTAAAAAGTACATTCCACAAAAAATGTGCCAAATCCGCCCACTGGTAAAAAACTTTCTCTATATGCTCATATTTTCCGGCATTTAAAAAAATCGTATGGGGGCCCCCTTTATATTTGACCTAGAGTCTCCAAATACAATCTTTAAACTACAAATCTCTTAAAACTCACCCCTACCAAAATTTGGCTAAATCCGCCAACTGGTAAAAAAATGTCTCTATTTTTCAACCATTTTTAGGAAAAAATCGTATGGGGGCCCCCCTTCATATTTGACCTAGAGACTATAACTGCAATCCCAGACTATGCGGATTCCTCGACTGGTGTAAAACTTTCTTGTGTCTGATATTTTGCCGACGGACACACGGACGGACGGACGGACATTTTTTATTTTCTAGTTTTTCTGAATCAGGACATCATAAAACGTAAAAGCCTTATCTTCCTTTGGATAATAGACACGACGATGATAATGATGACTACGTGGTTCAAAAAATTAAAAAATTGCATCTAAAGTCTTGACCAAAAAATTAAAAGAAAGAACGTACATTATATATAGGGTGATTCAGTTAAGTGCGCAAAAATTTTAAGTATAGGAGACCCCTGGATAAACAAAAAATCGTTCTATCAGTATCACTGAGTAATTTAGTTTTTGATTATCAAGGACATATTATACATATTATATTATCAAAAAAAAATTATTGTCTTACAAAAAAGGGTAAAAATATTATTAAATGGGTACTAACTAATTTGTAGTTTACGGACTTTTTACTAGTAAAAGAAAGTAAATCTGGTTAAAAATTAATTATACAAATATTATAATCAAGTTATTATAATTTAAATAAAAAACAATTAAACAATTATAAAATGTTAACTAATTACATACTCTGACAATGAAAAAATCTAAAAAAAACATTTTTTTACCCAGTTTATTTGGTTTGTTAGGAATAACTTAAAAAAAATATATCTTATCCCCTTAAAGCTTACAATGTGCTAAAGTTTTTGCCAATAAAATAAGAGTTACACGTTGAAATTTTACAATTTATCCGGAAAAAAAGATATAGCTTTATAGAAAAAAGTCTAAGTGTGATGACTATTTTCTGAACGACGACTTTTTTCCCCCTTAATAGTGACTTTCAAGTCTTTATGTTTTGTTCGAGTGCACAGATTTTTGTATCTTATATTCTCGATCTCTTTCTTTTTTCTCCCTGATTTCTTGAAAAAGTCAACGTCTAACTGCTAATTAATAATCTGGAAGGTTGTCGTAGTACAATATTAAGTAAAATAACAGTAAATTATCGTCGGATTTGAAAAAATTATCGTTTGTGAAATTTGAATTAATCCAGCGACTGTTTTTTTTATGTTATCGGCTTTCCAAAAAGCCACAGCTTTGCATTTAAGCGTGAATATCTTCGATGAGTATAAATTAAGAATTCATATACTTACATCCCAGAAGACATCAGGTGAAGTATATCAAAAACGTACGTTACGTATGTACTGCAAAAATAAGCAGAATGTCACAAACGTTTTGCGGCGAATGCGAGAAAAATATGTGCTCTTAAACATTCAATAAAAACAAAAATTTGCCGAAAATAAAATAGTTTAAATTGAAATATTGTCATTTTAGTATTTTATTAAATAAAAAAAAATTATGATTTTATAAAAGTGCATCAAATTATTACGATTTTATTAAAGGTGAGTCTTCGAGACTCTTCTATATGAGGATGTCTTTCATTTTCGTTATATGAGGGTGAGGGTTAAGTATATATAGCGATATCAGCAAAAGTCTAAAAATTTGCTCTAAGTCAGTAGGATAGAAGTGCGAATAGTCGGATCGGATACTCATACAACGATTTTTTGTTCATCCAGTGGTCCCCTATATAACCCTGTATAAAAATACAAAAAAAATAATTTTGAGATAAGATTCACAATATATAAAATTTATTATAAAATTACATAAATATATAATTTAATAATTATTACCCAGCAGTTATGCAATTATCATGTGTAAAATACAATATGCATTTTAATTACATATAAAAAATCCAAGTATACAAAAAAAATGTTGTCCTTCTGACCGTCCGTAAAAAGTCCTGGATGAGATTGGTACTTGAAATTTTGAAGATTTTTTTGGTGTTATTGATTATTTTGAATATAAGTCAATATAAAAAAATTTGCCATAACTAGTTATTTATATTTATTTAAAAAAAAATTGTGTTTCAAAAAACCTTTAGCAAAAATTTAAAGTGATATTATCCTGAACCTTATAGGTCTTAATTGTGTTTTCTAACAATCATTTGTTCAGCATTTTTAATAATGAATTATTTTTATATGATCGGTATTATATAATTTATATCTGAAATTGTACAAAAATTATACCAAAAACTAAGGAAATAAAGGTGTTAAATTTCATATCCATTCTATAAGTTTATATTTATTATGCAATTGTGTAATATACATAACTATAACTATACATATTTTTATCATATTGTATTTAAATGAAAATGAATATGTTCAACACTTTAGAGATGTTGATAATATTATTTACATATTATATATACCTATAGTCATTAACGAAAACAATAAATTTATTAATGGTATAACTCGCGGAATTGTAGCATATAATATAATGCCTGGTTTGTATGAGTTTTTTTTTTGAGAAAGTATAAAAGTTTTTATGGATAAGAATGAACAACAATAAATTGTGAGATTTTAGTGCACTTGTTTTTTCTTAATAACTTTATCGAGAAAAGTGCAGTATGTTAAAAATTATTTAATCTAAATAAATAAATACATTTTTATCGATAAATTAAAAAAAATAATTATATAAGAGCTTTAAAATTTGTCATTAAATAAAATGTTTTCAAAAGACGATGTAAAGTTTAACCTGGGTTGAACAAAAAGTGTATTTATTTTAAGTAGTGAAACAATGAAAGAACATTTCAGTAGCGACATCAAAGATCTCCCTTTTCAACTATTGCATTTTATATAAACAATTCAATGGTTAATTGAGGAGATATAAGATGTCGCTACCGAAATTTTCTAACATTGTTTCACTATATAAAATAAATACACTTTGACGATATGAGTGTAAAAAAGCTTGACCATTTAACTATATTAGAAAAAAAGTTCAAATCAAAGAGAACTATCGCAAAATATTAACATGGTATTTTCGGTCTTTTTTTCGATAAACTAACATTTTTTTATTTTAAAACTTATTTTTAAAAAGGGTTGCTAAAAAAATTGTCTGAACAATCATTTCTGTTTTGAAGTTAAGGTGACAAAATGATCGATTTGGATCATAACTAGAAAAATTATATTCTTTATGGTCAAATACATTTTAATAAAAATATGCAACAATTTTGATTAAAATTTTAGCGTGGGAGCATAGGGCTTTAACAAATTGCTGCTTTCTTGCCTGAACCTTTACTTCACTGATTTTTTTTTCTTCGACTTCGGCTTTCTGAGTGTGTTCGATCTAACCTCACTTTCTCCTCCTTATTGTTACTTTAATGCTTCCAACTTCGGTTTTTAGCCACAGATCTTGATTTGGGTAGAATATTTTTATTATGCGCCTCTAATATTCTATAAGTTTTAAATTTTGTAAGATCTGTAGAGTCCTCTATATGATCCCGAGTATACCAAAAGCTTGCTGCGTTTTTAAAATAATATCTATATATTTACTAATCAGTTTCTTTGATTGATACCCATCACCTACCAATAATATAATCAATAATCGTATTTACATAAATTAATAAAAATGTATCGCGCATTATTTTTGCATTATATGTTGTGCGATTACAACATAATAAAATTATTTTTTTTAATTAAATATATACATATACATCTATGTATTATATGCTGCTGCAAATATGCAAAAAAAAAACTTGTATATCATGTGAATACCCATCAAGCAATGTAATATTCATAATATGTACAATAAACATTAAAAAAATATACATATCTAAAATTGTCTTCGGTACATATATGTTTACACAATATTTTATACATTTTATGGCAAAAATAAAAGAAAATTATGATGAAGAAAATGTTTTTTTTTATTATGCGAATTTATAAGTTGTTCCAGTTTTGATTATACAACTTACAATATTTTTAAACAAAATAATAATTGAACAAATTACAAAACGGATGATTCGAATGAATACGTTTTATTATACAATTATTGTAAATGTCATTTATAAAATGTATGTAATAATAATATGCAATGTATATACACATAAGTGTAAGCAAATATGTTTACAATATATATAATAATCATTGACTTTTTCACATATAGATGTATACTACTTGAGCTTTAAAATTCCGTTTTCGGATATGAATAAAAAAGCTATAATGTGCGTTATTCAACAAATTTTGGGAAAAGATAAAAAACATTTGTTCTTCAGTAATATAACTATATATAATATGTAAAAAACAATGGTAATATAGGCAAGATTTTCCTTTTTTCCATCGATGTTAAGAGTGTAGTGTATCATACACGGAGAGCAGAGCTTTCATTTGCGCCTAATAAATCATTTCTAATTTTTAGCAAATCAAAATACTAGAAATATTAAGTATATAATT
>JANSTW010066363.1:0-10730 GCA_027564275.1 Diadocidia ferruginosa | reverse complement strand
TTAAACCCATATCCATATGTATTATGTACATATACGTAATACCCAAAGCAAGAGTTAGACGTTGAATTTTTAAAAGCAAATAAGAAAAAAAGAAAGAGATAGCTTTATAGCAAAAAATCTAAGTGCGTCGTGCGATGATTTATTTATCTTTACGACGACTTTTTTTTTAAAGTAAGACTTTTTTTGGAGGAAGACTTATTTTCCCCTCAATAGAGACTTTCAAGTCTTTGTTTTATTTCATTCGAGTGTAAACATTTTTATGTATCTTATATTCTCTATCTCTTTCTTTTTTTTTCTTAATGCTTTGAAATAGTCAACGTCTTACTCCAACTTAAATGAAACGGATCGAAATTGAAAAATCACAATTTTATCATTTGCTATAATTTCTCCCATTACGGTTAAAACCGCAGAAGATTGATGGATTGGTTTATCGACAATATTATGGACAAACTTGTATCATAAAATAAACTTATACACGACGTATATACATAGTTAAATCGCACTCATGTCAAGATTTGATTTTATTGTTTTATATTCAACTCGAATATTTTATCTGACTGACAAATTTTGACATTTATATCATATTTTATTCAAGATTTCGTTGTTCGTATATATAAAATATTCAACAATCTCTAAGATAATATTTTATAAGAGCTAGTTAATCTTCATCTATGCTTAGCATTCAGGAAATAAACATGTGTTTAACGTTTACAAAACAAAATCTTTTGTCTATTTTCGTTAGATAATATTATATTCTGCATAGGCATATCCCAGGTAGATAAAGTCTACTGCAGTGACGAATGTTTGAAAATATGTGTTGGGCATTCAATGGAAATTATGATCTATGTCAATTTTTTAAATCAAATAAAATACCGATTATCTACTTTTTCATAAAAATTTTCATTTGAATTGAATATGTTTTGTCCCGAAAGAGCCTCGAACCTACTAGAAAATGTACTGAACAATTGAAACTCACTTGGAGCCGATGCTGAATAGTAATTCAATAGAAGAAAATATAGTAGAATTGACTCAAAAGTCGGTAGAGGTGCGAATAATCGGAAACTTATATAGAACGAAATGCTCAGGTGAACCAACATTTATTTGAACGCAAATCCACAATTCAGAATTATTACTTTGTTTGTGTGGATTGGCGTTCAAATTAATTATCGTTCCTTGACTTGACTTAAAAACTATGAAGTACAAGATACGTTTAATAGGCGTTAGTAGTTAGAAATTCGAAAACTTTGAATTAGTTTGATTTTAATAATTTTCATAAATTTAATATTCGCCACAGATCTATACTGTCTAGTATTAAAAAAATATTTCACATCGTTTGTAATAGCTCTGTAACATTAATTTTTTGTTGTCTACCTTCTTATGATCGAAAGCTTATTTAAGCATAGGGAAAAAATATCACAAACTTTATATAGTCAAATTTAGGCGGTTTTATATAGAAAAAAAAAATCGTCATAAAAACCATTTATCAAAAAAAAAAAAAAAAAATAGGGAAGTCATACGACTTATTAGATAATTTTGTTGTTTCTATATATTTTTCGCATGTCGTATAGACATAAAGAATTTATGGGAAATATGACTAACCCCAACTGAGAAGTAGATGCTGTTTTTTTTCAAATTAGCGTCGGTTCTGACTTTTGGTTTTAACTAAATTTGTATATCATCTGAATGTTGTCACTGTCCATGATATATATTTTAATAAAAACACATGAGAATTCTGTTCTGTCTAGAATCAAGATGTTTAAACATTATAATATACTTTCTCTTTGACACGCAGTATTATTTTAATAAAAAAGCTACAAAACAGAAATAGGGATGGTGTCAAATTCAATTTTCTTGTCTGTCTGTCTGTCTATCTGTCTGCCTATATATCTGTCTGACCAAAAAATATCAGACACAAGTCCTTAACAGACGGATTTGTCAAAAATTTTGTCAAAAATCATTTTTTTTTAATAAAATTTAATTTTCTTCAAAAATTTCACAAAAATTTCTTAGTACAAGCCTTAATTTAGGTCAAAATGGTCAAATTGCCTGAACCCATTTTTTTTCGTCTGTGTGTTTGTCTGTTTGCCTGTCTGTCTCTCTGTCTGTCTGTCTGTCTGTCTGTCTGTCTGTCTGTATGTCTGTCTGTATGTCTGTCTCTCCATATATCTGTCTGAACGAGAAATATCAGACACAAGTCCACACCAGACGGATTTGTCCAAAATTTTGTCAAAAATCAGTTTTTTTAAATAAAATTTAATTTTCTTCAAAAATTTCACAAACATTTTTTAGTACAAGCCTTAATTTAGGTCAAAATGGTCAAATTGCCTGAGCCCTTTTTTTCGTTTTATGATGTCCTGAGTAAAAAAAAATTAAAAAATCCGTCCGTCGGTCTGTCTGTCTGGCTGCGGCGCCGTCCGCCTACCTGTCTGCCTCCCTACCCGTCTGTCTGACAAACATCAGACACAAGTCCACACCAGACGGATTTGTCCAAAATTGTGTACAAAATGTTGTCAAAAATCAGATATATTAAATAAAATTTAATTTTCTTCAAAATTTTTTACAAAAATATCTTAAATTTTTCACAATAAGGATTTCTACATCTACATGCTAAAAATCAGATAATTATAATCGATCAACGATCAAATCAAATATTTTCTGGATCGATTCAAAATTTGATCAAATTAAAAATCAACTTTTTTATCGATTAAATCAGAAAAATTAACGATCAAATCAATTTTTTTTCTCGATCAAATCAGATTTTGTTTATCGTTGCTCAAATCACTTTTTTGATAAAATCAGATTTTGGTCAAATCAACATTTGTTTTATTTTGATTCGATCAGATTTGATCAAATCAAAATATTTTTTGATTCAATCAACATTTTTCTAATTTTGATTCGATAAGATATTAAATTCGATCAGATTTTGATTAGATATTGATATTATCAATTTTTGATTCGATCAAAAGATAGTTTCTTGATCGAACGTTTGATTTGATTCGATCAAAATTTCAATATTATAGGCTAGCCTGGTTTTCTAAAAGAATAATCTAATATATTATAATTTATTAATGTAAAGGTATTTATTAATTTTATTTGAATAAATTATCATCTGATGATGTCTATATATTAGACGAAACGTCAATAAGTAGATGAGCGAGACTGTTTTTTTTAAATTAAATTAAGACAGTTAAGCTGGAAAAATTGATATTAATTCTTTTAATCATAAATTTTAATAAAGTAAGAGGTTATTTATAATTTAATATCGGTTAACATCACATTTATGTATAGATGTTGTTAATCAAACTTAAGTTGAATTCCAGTATATGTCACAATTCCAGGATACAATTTTAATTCTAACTATATCAACTCTGAATATAGTTAAAGAATATAAAATAATATTTACAATTTAGTTCTAGTAGTTTTTCCATATTTTAATATTTATTCTTCTTATTGAAATGTGTGTAACAGGTTGCCGAGAGTCACGTCTCATTGCAAATATACAATATAGAATTTAATTTGAATAACCGTTTACATAAGTTATTAAAATTTACATTATTTATATAAAATAAATAGAGGCAGACACTCCTCTATATTAATTTTAGTTATGTACATTGTGCAACTTCAGGCAGAGCTTTGTTACAGTATAGCCTCTATCTCTATCTACATAAAGCTTGAAAATAGTTTTCAACGTAGAAAGATAGATATGCTTTCATTATATTATTAAAATATTTGTATTGCTATAGAATTCTAGATTCTAGATGATGGAAAAAAAATTTAAATTTAATAATAAAGTAAAGATTTTTGTTTAATTTACAATTGAATTATAACTACGATTCTTCTGAATATATTATACAGCTCAGTGCTGCGAGTCTAATGTAGCGACAAATTTTGTTAGAACAAAAGTTGCATATAATTAAATTGTTTTAAAATTATTTAGTTCTATTGCAGGGGATTATTTAATTTTTATTAAAATAGTATAAATTAAACGTCATATATGTTTTTATTAAATTAAATAATATTTTAAAAATTAGGTAGTATAACATACGTGAATCTCACTGATCCTGCAGTGCATACTACTGAAAGGTCGGTCTAGATAAAAATACAATAGAACAAATACTACATCAAGCAACAAAAATTAATAACGCACAAGCCGCTACGACAACAGGAACATTTTTCAATTTACCATCACCTGCCTCTATCGTTTTCATTGGAAACCTCACACTATATTTTTATAGAAAACTTTTCACAATAACGATCATTCACTCATATCAAAAGATGCGCACCATTTTTCCGCATAAAATAAGCCTACTCACGAGCTCCTGCGACAGCGGGAACATTTTAAATTTTCCAAAAAAAAATTGTTTCGGTTAGACTTCCTCCTACCTTCTGCTTGCCTGTTACTTTTAGTAAAAATTGCTATAAAAAAATATAGAAAATTTGTATGTCTTCTCTAAAAAAAAAATTGTGAGCTTCGCCGCATCAAACTTAAATTAAAGCTAAAAAATCTAGCTTAAAAAAGCTTAGAAAGCTAAGCACATCGCAAAACTTTGTTGCTTAAAATACTCGAAAAACATTTATATGGCTTACTTGAAGAAAATTTGCGAAGTGCTTCGCCTCATCAAGTTCTTAAAATTTAAGCTATAAAGTAATTCTGCATTAAGCTGAGAAAAGCAAAGCTCCTCGCAAAAAACAAATTTACAATTTTTTGCTAATGTGTAGGCTCATTTTGAGAATTTTTCATTGAAAACTTAATGTAAGGAATTTAAAAATGTTCTCGTCATTGTAACGACTTGTAGGTATGCTTATGAACAATATGGCGCTTCTTTTAAAAATATTTGCGCATTTATCGAGTGATTGTGAAATATCATTTTAAGAAGTTTTCAATAAAAGGGATAGTCGTTGTAAGGAACAGTATTAATCTATTTTATGTAGCATTCTTGATATAATTTTTTTTGTCCGTTTCTTGATACCTAGCTGTAAATTTGATCTACAGATCACATAAACAAATATTTTTTAGTTTATTAAATCTAATAAATCGCTTCTGCGGTCAGTCTAATTCCATTTCACCTATTTTTGGTTTTCATTTGCGGCCAAATCAAAGATAGAGTTTGGTCAGCAACTCGCACTATTTATATTTTTTGGTGATCAATTGGAGTATAGTGTTATTTTATTAAAGAATAATTTGGAAAATTTCGAGTTTCAATTTTTTGTTTATACACGATTTAAGTATTAATACAAAATTTTAAACTATAAGCGGGTCAAAATTGGCTAATGCAAAAAATATATGAAACAATACTTACTGCCAGCAGGTTTTGCAACCTATACTTAGCAAGTTTTTGTAGCTGATACGGCTGCTGTGTTACAGCATCCTTTTTGAGTCTGCTGCTGCTAACCTTCTGTGCTGCTGTCATCTCTGGTAATTGCTTATTAATAAGTTAAAAATTCGTAGTTCTGATAAAATATAAAAAAGAATAAACGGTATGCTACCAGAAAGGAAAAGTTTGTGGAAAACATTGACCGTATAAACATTGAAGTAAGGGACAAGATGGACGGTTAAAATGTAACTTTATAGAATATATCATAGTTATATATATAATATATAATATATAATATAACAATATGTAAATATAATTGTTTTAATAAAACCTTCTATACATAACCTAACTACTATATATTATAGTATTGAGTCGTTCCTTTTACTTTATATGTTTAGTATGTGCGTTTATATTAATTTTAAATTAGAACCGAAAATTATGAACCTTTTTATTTCCTGAATTTTATAGTCAAGAAAAACTAATTTAACTATATTCGACTATTTTCTTTATGTGACTTAATTATTAATTATATTCTTATTTAGTGTATACCAAGGTATATAATATATATAATGAATATGATTGAAATATAATAAGATTGACTTCTGGGAATTGTATATATATTATAATATATAGAAATACAATAATATAAACACTAAAAAACCTATATAAATATATAGGGTATAAATCTAACGAAATTTACTCAATATAAAATGTATTTAAGCACAATGAGTTAAAGTTAGTAAATTTCAATAATATAGTTTGGCTATTTCCTTTCATTCGGCATATTATAATATGAGCATAGGGCATTGCCGGAACAATAAATATACAATTCCATTTTCTCAAACACAAACAATATAATATAATAATATGACCTATATATAGGTATAGAAATATATAGTAGAGAAAAGTCAGGAAGTTTTCTTCGCCATCATACATTATGTAATGTGTTCTATATGTTCTATATAATATTGTGTATCATGTGTATTTTTACTGCGTATATATAAAAACCATTGGGGTTGATACTAAACTTTAATGTTTCAATTAAAATGCCCCAGTTGGACGTATATTATACTTTAGGTTTTATATTATTATAATATGTACAACGTACACACATTGAATCTCTTCCATGTTATGTAATGCTTACAACATTTTCTATGAACTACAAAAATATTTTCTATAATAATAATAATATCAACGTTGATGTAATACATTATACCCAGGAACATAATATTATTATTATTGTATAATAAAGCCAAAGTGTGTTCTCTATAATATACCTTCTTCAGCAAAAAGTAAAACACAAAAAAAATCATGTCACTTTTGCTAAACAAATGTTACGCGTGGTTGCTTACCAAGTACAAGGATTTTAGTATATTTTACGAAAAAGCAATGCTATTTAACGCTTACCATTTTTTTTTTCATCTAAAATATATTGCTTTGATATTATTATTATAAAGGGATGTAGGTAGAGAAGGAAAAAATAGATCCCAAATCGAAAGGAAGGCAAAGCTTGGGTTTATTTGTAAGGTATATTATTATGTTGACAATGCGTTAGTATGTATTATTGTCTTTCGCATATAATCGAGTGTAGAGAAAAACAAAGCAGTTGGTAAATATTTTTTCCAGACCTTCAACCTTTCACACGCATTTCTGTAATATTATGTATACCACAGATAATAATGTATATCTAGATAATTTTCATGAATCATCAAAACTCCAAAAAAGGTGTTCTATCTGTTTGTATAAAATTTTGAACATTTTTTGAATATTTTATTTATATATGGATTCGATTACAATAAAAGTTAATTAGAACTTAATATGATTAGCATAAAAAACCGCACATAATGTTATGGAAAATATTATCATAACAACCCATTCTATGTGTAATATATAACCAAATCATATTCTATATTTAATAGGATGGAAAAGTTTTGAAAAAGCCACCGAATTATAATATACATATATAGTATATAATTTATACATGTTTAAAAATAACCTTTTTATGTGAAAATATAAAATTTTAATTTTAAACAATAACAACAAAGAGATAATAACAATTTTTGCTATCAATTTCATGAGAAAAATACAGTAAATATTTAAAATCAATCCGTTAGATCAAAATCTTCCTTTATTTTATTTACTTTTATATAACACAAACGCCCATTCCAGCGTAACGCACATAACATTCAGAGCAGAACTATTTGTGCTAGCTATACTAAGATCTGTAATGTATCAATAATTATTTATATTTTATAGAAATAAATAAATAAAGCAAAATTAAAAATTGTTTACACATACATATATATAATAGAAGTAATATGGCGGAATAAGATATCGTAGTTTATTTTGACTTGCTTATTTTTAAATTTTTATCCGTGCTATATAAGTCTAATTTATTCTGTATTATGAAATTCGAATTACTTATAAGTGCCGGTTTCGATATATTATAAAGTTGATAAGATTGGGTTATTACTAAAACAAAAATAAGCAACGAAAGTTCGTCGAAGCAACATATTTTGCATTTTACTTGTATTATAATATTTGTTCTTTTTGCTGAAATCGATAAGTCGATTTGATTTTGAACTTCATCTTTATTTGAACAGACTATTTAATTCTAATACGAAAATACATTTATATACATTCAAAATTACTGCTGCTAAAAACAAAAACAATTTGTTCCGTGCTGGACGCTGGTTTAATTTAATTATTATCAGACTGAAGAGTTATGTTTTATATATTGTAGTCCTTTAATAACACCGTTGCTGCTCATCAGTATTGTTTTTGCAGAATTATTAAAAATATCAAGTATTAAAACATAACCCACATTTTGGAGTTGTAATGTTCATCTTTACATGAACAGACTATACATTTTTTATCGTCTGTCAAATTTTGCATCATATTATACCTCATCGTGGCGCTACAAACCAAATTAAAAATTAATATTTGCAATAAAAATCTTCGTAGAACGTTTGGTTTTTGCTTTTAATTTTATTATTGTCTGCTAAATATGTCATCCGACGATGGTCAGAGTAGTGCAAGCAGTGTCAAGCGCACTAAAGCACAACTTTCAGGCAGACAACTCAAATCTTCAAAGGTAGTGTCAACATCCGCAATTTATGACCTGCTAATAAACAACAAAAAAGATTTAGATAAGCGCCTGGACTCAGTGGAAAATAAAATGTCGAACAACATGAATGATATGGTCATCCAATTGAACAACTTTGAAAAAAAGATCGACGAAAAATTGGAAGGTGTCATTTCGAAATTTCAAAGTGAAATCAATTTAATCTCGAATGATTGCAGCAACATCAAGAAAACCATCAACGAAAATTCAATCTTAGTGAATAAACAAATTAATATGCTGGAAAGTCGTATCGAATATTTGCAGCGGGAGAAATTGTCATGCGATGTGCTGATTCGCGGAATTCCGTATCTTCAAGACGAGACAAAATTGGCTCTGGGTGTCTATTTTAACCAACTTTCGGAGAAAATCCAGTTTAAATTTTCACCGTTTGAGATTCTGGAAATTTATAGAATTGGAATTAGAAAAAATCATGAACAGAATTCGCAACAACTAAATGATATTGAGCCACGTTTAAAATCTTCGAGAGTCTTCATGCCGCATATTGTTGTTAGATTTAACACTTTTTCAACTAAAAATAGATTCTTCAAATGTTATTTTGCTGAAAAAAACTTAAATCTACAATGTTTAGGTCTTACCTCGACTGATAGGATTTACATTGGTGATAACCTAACGTCAAAAAATCGGGACATACTTAAAGCTGCTTTTTCATTGAAAAAGGAAAATAAAATTTTTGCAGTGTTTACTTTTAATGGAACAGTACACATTCGTAAAAAGGAGACTGACAGCCGGTTTGGTACTAGAATTTTGGACATCTTGCAGTTAAATGTAATCTAGATATTTTTGAATTTATTCAAGTTTTTGGATTTGACATTCAATATTTCTTTCAAAATTTAATTTTTTCTCTTTTATTATTTTTTTTCCGGCATTTATAATTAAAAGTTAGACTTTTGTTTCAATATTTCATATTATTTCTCATGCAAGTCATGTAACTAGAATTGATTAAATTTTTGCTTATATTTTTTTCGATATGATTAATATTTTTTTGATTTATTTTTATAGCATCTTTGATTGCGAGCTTTCTGGCATTGTTTTTGTTACCACTTTTTTAGTTCTCCTCTGCTGCGTTCTGGTTCAGGTCTTTCTCTCTCATGTCTGCTCTTCCGTTGTACTCCATTTTCGATATGTGTACCAAATTCATCGAACACACTTTGGAACTTCCTTGGGTTTTTTTCATATTTATTCAAACATGTTAATTTTTTTAATATTTCTTTCTGAATTGTCTCACGCTAGCGGCTCATTGTAATGGCGGTAGTGGGAAAAGGGTTGACAACATCCACGAATTTTAATGTTCCGAATATTGTATTACGATCAGCATTGTGCTCCGAATACAATCGTATCAATGTTTGTCATTTGAACAGCTGTAGTATTCTTAATAAAATATGTGAGCTAAAAAGAATTTTAAGTGATACTCTATTACATGTAGTCTGTGTGTCTGAGACATGGTTAAACTCGTCTATCTCTGATAAAATGGTAGAACTGCCAAATTACAAAATTTTCAGAAATGACCGCAAAGAAAAAAGGGGTGGTGGTGTTTGCATTTATGTCCGAAATGACATTTTATCTAAACTAGTAACAACATCTTTTGTTGTTCGTGGTGCAGAATTTTTGTTTGTTGAATTAAAGTTCACTCATGCAACGATTCTAGTAGGATCGGTATATAATCCGCCCTCCTTATTTAATTTTGATGAATTCGAGTCTGCTATTGGTAGTTTCACCACCAAGTACGACGATATCATAATTGCTGGCGATTTCAATGTAAATATTATGAATCACACCAATCTCGCTAACAAATTCAGAAATTTAGTGGAACAATTTTCATTGTCTATAGTTAATTGCGAACCCACACATTTCTCTCCTATATCGTCTAACCACTCATGTCTGGATATTTTTCTTGCCACTGAGCCGTCGCGTAAAGTCTTGCTTTTTAATCAGATTGCTTTACCTGGTATTTCGCATCACGATATGATTTTTCTGTCATATTCTGTCCCAATATCTTTTATAAATCCAAAACAATTTTCTTTTCGTGATTATTCAAAAATAAATATGTCCGATTTACAAAACGATATTAATGAACAAGATTGGAATAAAGTTTCTCTTTCGAACGATATAGACTGCAAAGTTGATATGTTCAATGAAATAATTTTGAATTTATTTCATAAACATGTTCCTTTGCGTCAATTTATTGAAAAAAAGAACAAGGTGAACCCGTGGTCAACAAATGAATTACTAAAGCTTATCGCAGATAGAGATATTGCTCATAGAAATTGGCG
>JANSTW010066352.1:0-10731 GCA_027564275.1 Diadocidia ferruginosa | reverse complement strand
AATTCTTTTTTTTTTGTTTTTTTTGTGTTACACTGCAAAACGTCGTAGGCTTTGTTCTTTTCTTTCTGGTTAATTTAAATTTTGTACTTTTTTTCATCTTATTTTTTAGTTTATACTCTCAACTATTCCTGTTTTTGCTCAAACTTTGGTGGTACGTTTAGGCTTTTAAATTATAGTTTATTTTTACACGTTATTAAATGATTACTATCGTGCGTCTTTCAATTTTTTATTTGAGCAATTAACTTTGAGTGAATATTTTTATTATGCTGCAATTATAAGGAGGATACAAAAAGAAAATTGAGAGTGGAATGGCAGTTTGTGAAAAAAGAATGATTTATTTTGTAAGATTGATGATTTGCCGGCTGTTTTGTCTTCATAAAATGAGCATTGGCTTTTTAATACATTTTTTTGCAATTGCTTTTATTTTTTGTGTTTATGATATTATGTCTTTGTGGTAGGGGGTCTGGTAGATAGTTATGTAGTGTATGTTTTGTTGTATTTTTGTCCTTTGCGTGCTTTGATTGAAAATAGCATATGGAACGGCGAGGTGATAGGATGAATTTGAAATTTGTTGTTTTTTTTTATTTTTATATATTCTTTGTATTATGTTTCTTTTTTAAATTGTGCAAGATGAAAAAGTTGAGTCAGATTGGATGGCTTTTTTTAAATTCTTTTTTTATTTAATTTTTAGTTTCTTATTTTCTCTAAAGTTATTGAGTTACGGCGACTGTCTGACTATTTTACACTTTACATGTTAATTCTGTTTTTTATTACGTTTTTTTTTATCAATTTTTCTTTATATATGTGGCGCTTGCGTACTTTATTGAGTTGAAGACTGACAAATATTATTGGAGAGGAGTGGTTCCGTCATTGCACATTTAATTTTTATATTTACGACGCATGTTAAAGTAACGAAATACTACGCTAAAGTCGATGTTATCAAAATTTTCTATCACTGTAGTTTTTCGATATTTTTGAACGTTCGTTATTTATTAAATGTCGGAATGCATAGGCAACTGAAAACGCTGTCGCTTTGGCATTTTTTTATAAGCTAGGTGGTGTAAAATGTGATTATTGCTTAGCTAAATGATAAGCGAACTTGCTCTGAGTATGTGGACTAGAGACAAAAAGAAACTAGTGTAAGTTGTTATTTATGTATTCGTGATTCTAGCATAACAAATGTTAGCAGCAACGCATTTAATGGCGGCAGAATTCAACTATACTTATTTTTTTTCTTGCTTAAATTCATATTGTTATATCATTTTTTTCTTCATTAAGCCACATTTACTAGATACAATGTGATGCTACAACTTTTGTTTGCGTCGGATTCTCCCGCCATTCTTATTTTTTGTTGTCGTCTTTCTCACAGTTTTGGCTTTATTCCATTTTTTAAATATTTGTCTTTGAAATTATGTTTGAGTACAGCGTTCGAAATACGCATTTTTACTATTTTTTTTAATTGAAGTATAGTATATGACGAAATTTGGCTATTACGAATACGTTTTTTGAGCATATTACAATATTTACTTATTTCATATTTTTGAAAGTTTTTTAATGTTTTAATTAAATAAATTTGCTTGAAATTTAGCATTTTTAATTCATTAAATTGCTTTTATGTTCTCATTTTTCCTAAATTTAACTTAAAATGTAAAGTATTTTTTTATTAATATAAGTTCTTTATATTTCATGCTGCTAAATAGGTGTTTGTTGGCATCTATGTTAAATATTAAAATTTTTTCTTTAAATATTCAATTGGCAACAGTTTTAAAATCTAACTAATATTAAGTTTTGAGATTGGTCTTTCATTATTGGAATTGTCTTTTAATTATTTATTTAGTCTATTTAAACATGCCAATTTTTCACTCACTGAACTAATTTAATACAATATTATTAAATGCGTTTGTTAATTATTTTCAGTTACTAATGAATAGGATATTTTTAATTGCTTTAATTGACATTGAGCACCAAAAATCGACATTACCAATAAATTATTTATTCGAAACTAAGAATATATTGTTAGAAATTATTTGATTCTGCAGTATTTTTATTCTTACTTTAAATCACTAATTGGGTGTTAACGGTGAAAGACATGGGTAGTGAGACGTGTTCAATGTTGGCATTTTTATCTTATTTGGATAAATACTCTGTCGGCGATGTAAATTCTCGTGTCACTATTCTGTTTTTCGCCGCTCGCGCCTTTACGTGACCATAAATTTTACGTTTAATATAAGTAATATAGAATGTTTTTAAACCAGTTTACTTTTGAATAACTTTTAAGAAACATTTTCTAGGCAGTTTTGTTTTTAAATTTTTAATAAATCTTTTTTTAATCAGTATTTTTTTGCCGAAAAGTTTTACTTATTTGAAGTTATAAAATACTTTCAACGTAGAATTTCTTTTTTTTAAGACTTACGTTATTACTAGATAATAGATAGTATATGCAATATAAAAAATTTTTGTTGTTCATCTGTATTTTACTTAAAATACAGATGATTGTTTACACCAAAGGTGTCAATTATAGTGCGTCAAAGTGGTAGTGATTTGTCGCATATTTTAATTTCATATCACAGCCAGCTTTGATGTACCATGATGTGACTCGAATCTTACTGATAATATTTGTTTAAAGATTTGAGCTGTGACGGGTAACATATTTTCTGCTTTAACTTTACGGAATGAAGTATATACAAATTGAAATGAATTAAACTTTTTATATTTGTGAAATAAATTTTTTCTACTGTTTGTTTTATTACAACTAAAATTCAGTAAACCTTTTTAAAATTTAATTTACATTTATAACACTTTTAAACAATACTTGGCCTTGCAACCTGTAAAAAAGTACTAAATATAAACATCATATATGGTTTTTATGTTTGCGCCATTGCTTTTAATATAGTAAATTCCTAGGAAATTATATCTTTAAATTATAAAATTATATAGATACTAAACAGAATTGCGAACTCCGTCTTTCAATATCCAAAGAAGTGGGTTTACACAGAGTTTCTACCTCGCTTTTCTGCATTTTTTACTGACAATAACGCTATTGTTAGGAAGGTTAGTAAATTGAAAAATTTATTCCAATATTGAAAAGCAGGTCTTAGTTTTTAAACAATTATATAAAGACTTTAAGCTGTTAAAAGGAACGTGTTTATTTGAAATAATTAGTTTTTAATAGGTAGCCTTAATTTAATCGATTTTTGTTAGATTTTAACTATACTTTAGTGCTGAAAAAATGCTTTTATTATTTTAAGTTTAATATAACCTTGAAATGAGTGAAAATCTTTTTGATTTTTTTTAAAACCTTATAAAAAAAACAAAAATATTAACTTTGGTGCTTTACTTGTTATGAAGTTCAGCTCTCAATTGAAGTGATTGGCATTTTTGCCCAGCTTTTTGGCCAGAGTTTTACGGAAAAATGTTTGGTGCCGCATCTTGAACGTGCTGTACACGATGTAAATTATCGTGTAAGGAAATTATGTTGCGATGTATTTGTTGATATAGCTTTAAATTCTTCTATGAAAATTCGTAAGGAAGTTTTAACGCCGAAATTCCTTTGTTTATTGGGTGACTCGGATAAAAATGTAAAAATTTTTTGAATATTATTTTAAAAGATTGTCCTTGAAGCTAGCAAATTTATTATAAATAATTTAGTTATTGTTGTATAGTAAAGATATATAGTTTTGAAAATTATTAACTAAATCGGTTTAATAAAAATAAAGTTTATGAGTGGTTGAAAATTTTGTTATTGAAGGTTTACGGGGCAGCCATTCGTCAGATTGGCCCATTTATTGCAACTTTTGCGGATCCTAATAAAACTGGAATTGAGTTACGTAACGGAAGGCTTACACAGGTTAAGGGCTTTTTAATTTTCTAAATTTTGTTTTGCTATACTTTACGTTATTGGTAAGCTTTTCTTTTTTTTTACAATAAATAATTATAATTAGAAGCTAAAATAAGTTTAAGTTAATGTCTTTTTTAAAGCAAAATATATTTTTCTATAAAATGGCTTCATTTTTATTAAAGCTGTCAATTATTTTTTTATTTTTGCCCAAACGTCTTTATTTTCTACTGTAGATTATCATTGAAAATGTGCTTGCTTTTAACATTAATAAAAAGTAATAAATTAAAACTATCTGTAATAAATCTAATGTAATTTTTCAAAATTGTATTATTCCGGGAAAAGTATAAAATTTTATCAAAAAAATAAAAATAAAGTTATAAATGAAATACTGTTTTGAATAAATTTTTATATTATTTTATATTTTCTTATTAATGCATTAATTTATGTGGGAAAAATAGTTAAAGAGTTTTAGAAAAAGTCAAGTTACAATTGCAACTTAAATTTAAAATAGCTTTATAAAAAAGTTTTAATTATTTCTTGAATAATAATTTGCTTTTCAGTTTATTAATGTTTTGAATAGTTATAAACAATATTTTACAAATTTTTAACGTATGAAAATGGTAAAGTATAAAATTTAAATTTATGTGTTGCAAGTTTTATCTTTCAAAAATATTCAATAAAATTTTTAATTTGACTGTTTTATTGGTTTAGATACAATTTTCAAATAAAGGTGGTAATGATACAGTGTTGGGGGAAAATGATGGATTTCAGAACGAAATTGAGCCCAAATTGGATAATGAGAAAAATTTAAAAAAATATAGTTCAACTTATGATCTAACAGCATTAACGGAGTTAAATAATATAGAAAATTGTAATATAAAAGTTGTTGAAAATAAAAATGAATGCAATGATGTTCAAAAAAGAACTCAAAATTTGGATGATAATGAAGCTGACGTGGAGAGGTGAGTAGCTATTAATATATGAGCTTTTTTCATTAGAGGATATTAATGAGTTTTGCGTATCTGTTATGTATTCCTCACAATGTTTTCTTTATTGACGTGAAGCTTTACTATTTCAGGTTCGACTCTGAACAATTTGAATTTCATGATGTTCCAGAAGGTTTTTTTATGCCAGATTATCACTTTGTCAACGATTCTTCTTCATTTCAAAACTTTCAAAGCGCTTTTGCAGAAAGGTATGCAGATAAAAATAAGTTTGGTTAACTTTTAGACTGTTTAAGAGCTATCTTTTGTTAAAATCATATTATATAATTTAATATTTCTTTATTTTCTAATATTTTATTTACTTTTTATAAATAAAGATTCCATTTATGTAGGACCATTTTTTAAGTATACGAAATCTATGCAATTTATGATGCTAAATAATAACGAGCTTTAAAGTATTATGATATTGTATTTCTTATTAACTTTTTTTTAGAACACTCTTATTTATAAAAAATTTGAGTGAATTTTCTGAAATTTTTGATTTTTGGGCATAATTTTTTTAGGTTGCAGTAATTTTTTAATCTTGTTTTATAAAAAATATTTAACTTTATAAAAATTGTTTATTGAATATTTTTATTTTAAATTTGTACAGTTGCTAAAATCTATAAATGGAATATATTATTAAATAAAATATGTTATTGTACAGCTTTTATGTATTATCGTAAAAACCTTGCTTTTTTACATACTTAAACGTGTTTTATGTTAAGGTTTATAAAAGATGATATTTTGGTGGACGAATTTATGGACACGACTGATTTGTTCGATGATTTTGAATTTGAAGAACGCAAAGACGAATATTTAAAAACTCCAATATTACAATTGTAAAAAAAAACTTATTATATATTTTGCTTATAATGATTTTATTAAATGAAATTTTTAGAGAGGAAGGAGACAACAATGATGAATATTCTTTATTACCTTCTACAACTTTATCAAATGAATCTTTTAAAGTATCTAATGAAAAATCGGAATCAAGTACTAATTCTGATAATTGTGTTAACGATACTAAAAATGATATTGAAGAGTTTGAAAAAATTTGCATAGTATCTTCGTCAAAAGGTGAAAAATACTAAAGCTTTTGTTTAATAATTGATAAAAACTTATAATCTTAAATTGTATATAAAGAATTTTTAGTTTGTAATATTAAGTTTATTCAAAACAGTTTTATTATAATTGCTCTTTCTAACAAACTTTTTTAAGCAGATTCATTTTGCGAAAATGTTGTCACTGTTTTTGATTGTGAAAAAACTGCGTTTGTAAAGGAAGGTTCTTTAAACAATTCTAGTTCTTTAACCTCTTTTACATATTGGTCATTTACTAACAATGTTTCTTTGGATAATGAACTTGATGCATACAATTTACGTAGCTCTAAGCTAAAACGACAGAATAATATTGATAAGGAAGAAGAGAGATTGCTTAATTCTGACAATGAATTAAGTAAAAAAGTTACAAAGCATGATCAACATTTAACTGTAAAACAGGATAATGCTTCAGAGGATGACTTAAACGAAAGTGCTAGTCTTTTGCAAAATGAACTAATTAAAACACACGAAAAAGAAGACGGTATTGTGTCACAAACTTCTGCAAATTCGAATGAAAATAATAATCAATTTGATTTTCTAAAGCAAAAAGGGGAGTCAAAAAACGAATCTCAATCATTAGGTAAATTTAAAAGATTTGTAAGTTAATCGTAATTATCATTTTAATAGGTATTCTTTATATTACCTTAGAAAAAATTTAAAATTTTTTTACAATATCGATGCATGTTATTTAAGGATGTGGAGATTTATTTTCTTATACACTTTTTTGATTATTAGTAAAATGTAGAATAATTAAACATGACATTTATACGGGCTACGAAGCATAAAGTTTATATTTTTAGATGTACATATTGGAACAGTGGCTTGCAGTGAAAAGAAGTTTCCTGGTGATATATTTTTAACAACAAATAGTAGAATTAACTCTCTTAATTTTGGTGGTGGAAATAGTACAAGTAGTTATTGGCAAAAACGATTAGATTTGCTTAACCGCTCTGTACAAAATGTAGTCCACAATGGAACGAATGCACTTGCTGTTACAGCATCAATGTTACCTTCTTCACTTAAACGTCTTTCTTTAGACTCTGTAAATTATAACAGTGGAATACAGCAAGAATTAAACTTACGTTCATCAAAGTCGTTTATTGATCGCACTCTTTTACGTGGGCGTATTAGTCCGCAGCAAAATAAAGTTTAACTATTTTATAAATTTTATTATATGTTTAGGCTTTATAATTTAAATAGATATGTAAAATTGTAACTAAAAAATTTAGACCTCTCCAAATCGGCCACTTACAACTGTATCTGAGGACGACAGTGCAGAAACTTCAAAATTACAAGACTTATCTGTTAGCAGCGCAAAATCTCCAACTTCTTCAATTTCTCCTACTACGTCACGTTTTACTGTTTCAACTCTGCCGGAAGGCAGTGGAATTATAAAAAATTCTTATCCTCAACAATCAAGCCTTAAAAAGAATAACAATGTTTCTATAGTTGTTCCGCCATTAGATTTAAAAATGGAATTGCATAAAAGTCCAGAAAACAATTTATTTACTAATTTATCTAAAAATAGTACTGGTAACAATAGTAATAAATTTGTATCTATAAAATTAAACGATCAGTTTATGTCGGAGTCTGTGGGCGATATATTTACTTCGACGCGTAATAATACTGCAATTAATTATAACGCTAATATTGCGCAAATGCCTAGCTCAACACCGCAATATTATGATGAAGAACGTGTTCAGAAAGTAAAAAATGAAAGGAGCCAACTTCAAGAAGAATTTATTCGTTATTGTAAATTTTAATATATTTTTTTTGTTTTTAATACTAAATTTTTAATTTATTAAACATATACATTTAGCCATTGGAAGATCACGTAGGTTTTTAACCGAAGAAGAGCAAGAATTTTTAACTAATTCGAAACAGGTACATTAAGATTAATTCTTGGCAACTTTAAAATAATTCAAACTTTTAAGGATGTTATTCCTCAAGAATTATTGGATCGTTTAAATTTTGAAATTCATATGACAAATTCCGAACAATTTGATGTCAATCTTCATGTTGCACACAGTATTCCTGCTATTGTGTTTACCTTTGGTAGTTCGAAGTGGATTTTTATTAAAGAACTTTATCTATTGCTTACTAATCATTATCAAGTAAATTTTTTTTATTCCTACTATATTATAGCTTGCTCTTTCACAAATTTTTATGTAATTTATTGTGATTTTACTTTTTTTAGTAAAGTAAGAAATTTTTTTAGGTTGAAGTACGCGAGTGTATAGCTTATTCATTACATGAAGTTGCAGCAATTATTGGTACAACAAATGCTGATCGTGATCTTTTACCTGTTTTTTTAAAATTTTTGGGAGATACTGCTGAAGTGCAATATGGTTTATTAAAGCATCTTCATGACTTTTGTAAAGTATGTTTTTTAATTTATAAAATGGCAAAATTTATGATATTTTTCAAGGTTCTTTCATTGCCGTGTCGTGAGCAATTGGCTCAAAGATTGAGCCTTTTTGTTACTGTTGATGGGACGCTTTCTTATCGTCTTCGATCTGAATTTGCAGAGTTTGTTTTAAATATAATCTAAGAGATTTTACTTTTATTTACATGAATGTTTAATGTATTTTTGTAATAAACATTTTTGTTTTAAATTTTGAGTTAATTACAGGCAGCTTGTTTTATTAGTCAGTCTTTTTACGCCGTTTCAAGTCAATCAATATTTAAGTGCCTTTGCGTTAACATTTTCTACGGGTTTGTATTTTATCCTTTAAAACATATTGAATAAGAATGATTATTTAGACTTTGTACATGTTTAGCGATATCTTTGATGCTTCTTTTAAATTTTACATACAAATAAAAAGTACACTTTTTTATAGATAGAATTGCTGAAGTTCGAAATAACGGTGTCAAAATTTTGGCTGAAGTTCTTGCACTTTTTATTCGGGAAGAATGGGCTAAATTTTTTGAAGAAAAGTTTAATCAAGACGTTTATGAAGAAAGTAATTCACGGGATGATACAAGTACTCAATCAATTTCACTTCCACTAACTGATAGTCTTTTGAATGAAATTCGAGCTGGTTTTTGGCGCACGCGTAATTGGCGAAGACGTCAAAGGTTTTTTTATAGGATTGATATAAAAAAGCTAAATTAAAAAAAATTCATTTTAAGGATGAAAAAGAAATAAAATATACAAAATTTAGCTTTGGTCGTATGTTGGACATTATTTTGCAAAAAGAATTGATTACTGAAGAACAATTTTTTTACATATTTTATGACGACTTTATGCATGTATCAGAAGACGGTATTTTTTATATAAAAATATAAATATCTTTACTTTTTGATTTGAGTTGAATTGTTTTTGTTTAAATTTTCTTCTGAAACTATACCAAAATTAAAAAATAATTAAAATTTTTTTTAGAAGTGGCTAACGTTCGTCAATATTTTTGTTCCATGTGCCAATTAGCTCGATCAAGTGATTTTTTTAAAACAGATCGAAGCGTGTCGATTTCAGTAAAGAGTCGTCTTCGTGAATTGGTAGAAGAAGATTCTGACCTTGAAGTTCGACATCAAGCGCAAATTGCTCTCGGAGAATTGGACCCAGAAACAGCGGAATTAGACTTAGGCAGGCGTGAAACAATTCTCCTTGAAGCATCTGAATCAATTTATCAGCGCTTTCGTCAGACACATCCAAAAGTACCATTTCAACATTCTACTTTATCTCTCTCGACAGGCCATATTGAAGGTATTTTTAAATTTCTAGGAAATTAGATTGAGATTATAATAGTATTTTCAATAATAACTTTTTAATTGTACTTTAAAATTTACCAAATAATTTAATGTGCTTAAGTTAATCTTGTAAATAATAAAAGCTGTTTTTGTTTTTTAATAGATAATACAACAACATCATCTTTATCTTCATATTTTGCATTGAACAATTCTAATGGTGCTAAGAATATATTAGTACTAGATTCAAAGTTTTCAAATAATGCTTCTATTACTAATTCTACTTTCTATCATTACCAATACTTTGTTGATAATCAATGTCAACAGAATATGAGAAAACCACCGCTGGCAGTTGCTGAAGACGAAGACGACAATATTCGACCAACTATTTCTTCTTATTCTGATATTTTAAAACAGGAAATTAAAGACAGAGAGTCTGGTTTAAAGGAAGTGGAGAGCGTATTACTTAATAATTATAATGGAAGCTTAAATAAGCCAGAACTTGCTGGGATTGAAAAAGTCAATGATGTGAAGGAAACAGTTGATGGTGATTCTCCAACAGTTGATATTAATAATGCGAATGAAATCGTGAAAGAAAGCGAAGAAAATAATGAGCAAAACGAAGTAAATTGCTTCTTTAATGATCTTCTTTTTGCTTCTATTGCCGAAAATGAGAATACATATCACGGAGTGTAATTATTTATTTTCTTTTAGTATAAGAGTAAATAAAGACAATAAATGGGTAACTTTTACAAAATAAAAACAATACTACTAGGTTGACATGGAAGTTTGTAGAAAGTTCAATAATATATATAAAAATGATTTTCAGGTATTTCTATTATGCTTGTGTAGCAAAATATTTATTTTTTAAAGTAACGCTTTAGTAATAAAATTAACTGAAAAACTTCTGTGTTGACCCATTGTTTTTTATCTGTATTTTTGAAAATGGTTTTTTGTTTTCTTTCATTTTTTTTGTTGTAAAGATTATCAAATATTTCTATGAATAGTCTAATTGAAAAGAAGGATGAATATTCCTATTAAAAAAACTAGGCTTTTTATTTCTATGTTTGTTTATATGATTTTTTATTTACTAATTTTTTATTTTTGTTACTTCGTTATC
>JANSTW010066341.1:0-10731 GCA_027564275.1 Diadocidia ferruginosa | reverse complement strand
CATTAAATATGCGCTAATCTTATATAATAATTAATAATTCAATATGAATAATTGTTTTTTTTTGGAAAAAATAATATTTTTAAAATTCGTTGTTTCTCATATATCAATCTATTATACTTATAAATTTAATTATTTTTAAGTTCATAATATAAATGCGGGTATTAAAAAAAATTATTCCCTTTAGCTTCAGTCAATCTTATGTAATAAATTTCTTTAAGTGGGGAACTGTTTATAAATTTTATTGCTTTAACAATTCAGTTATAAAATATATAGCAAAATGTTGACAAAAAAAAATGCTTTTTCCAATTATCGATAATCATAAGATATATTTATTAACATGAAATTCCTTGCAATTTTATAATATATGTATACGTATAAAAAACATGTTCGAGCAAAATGTTTGTAAAATAAAAATTACAAACACTTCACTGCGTTATCAATATATATTGTCGCAAATTTAAGTTTAAGCTCCTAATTTCAATTTCATTTTCGATGTTTTCGGCACATGACGAATGGTCAACGAAACCCGCTTTTCTCGTTTAACCCGTTCGCCCAACGAATAATTATCACCGCAATATTTTAAATTTAAAATCTTATCACCTATCACATCCTCTGCGATTTCATCGATGGAATGCAAATACTTGTGGTACATGTCATCTTTTAATATCAATAAACTACGACGTTCCACCAGCAGCTTACAAGCTAATTTACGTTTAACGCTACTCTCATCAATTTGCACAGTTTTGGCTCGCTTACTACTACTGCTGCCCGTTTCGGGGCTATCACTTGGTGTGGCAGCAGCGGCACTAGTACTACTCTCATCCATTTCACATTGTTTCAACTTGGAACTGCCGCTACTACCATCCGATGGTTCCTGTAAAGTTTCCAAAAACTCGGGATTTGAATCATCATTCGATTCGTAAAAATTTAGCACAATTGGCGAACCACACGATATTGTTGTGATGGTTGGATAGAATAAAGATCCATCCAAGTGTGGCATTATGCCTTGTTTTGGCAAATACTCGTTTACTAAAACGTGATTTGCATTTTTTGTATCAAATATGCCTGTAAAGAAATATTAATAAATTTGTAAAAATTGCAAATTCTTAAAAATTAAAAATTGTTAAAATTTCGTAAAAATGCCTTGAAATTATTTAAAATGCCTTAACCCTATCGCGCGTCAATTAATTCTGCTGATAGAAAAATATTTTTTTTTTGATTTTTGTATCTAACTATTAGCACTATGCTAAAAAAGACTCCATCTTGAATTTTTTAGCAGAAGATATGACAAATCTATTCGGCCGACAACTTTTTTGAAAGAGCACTAAAAATACTTTAATCCTGCATCAACAGTTTTTTTTTCGTGAATATTGTCGACCAGGTCTATAAAGGGCTAAACTCACCCCTGTTTACAAAACTGAAAATACGCCATCTTGAATAATTGCTTTATGTGACGTCACATATAAAAAACAAAAATTTCAAAAAATCACAAAACTTCGTGTTAATTAAACAAAGAAAAAAAATTGTAATTAGTCAATAAGACAAAGGAGTTATTAAATGTTTTGTGTTTTGATGCCATCTTGAATAATGGCGCCATCTTGAATTTTCCAAAAAAGGAGAGAACTTATTGCGTGTTAAGAACTATTTTTTATAGAACTTATTTTTCATGTATATTTTTGATTGAATTTTTTATTTAAATTAATTAGAGTATTTTTTAATTTAATTTATAAAAATATTTTTTGCTTGTACATTTAAATGTGTGCCACGTGCGAAAGGGTTAAAATTGTTTAAAATTCCTTAAAATTCATTAAAATGACTAAAAATAAAAAATCCATAAAATGTATTGTATTAAAATTTTCTTGAAATTGCCGAAAAACCCTTAAAACGACCTAAATTTCCAAACGTTTGTATATTATTAACTCGTTAATAAGTAAAATTGTATATATTCTTTTTTAAGTTGAAAAAAAAATCCTTAAATATTCTTAAAATTTCTTAAAAATGACTTAAATAATAAAAAAAAACATGTATTTACCGAAAAACTTACCTAAATTATTGACTTTATCGATGTAATTCTTTAGCCACGACGGCATTTCCTCGGCAATCATGCCGTTCGGATGCGGTACGCCACCATAGTTAAGTAAACGTCGATTGGACAGTTGTTGCCACTTTGGTTTCGGTGCATTTGATACATAATTTAAAATGTTCGTTTCTTCCCTATTTGTTATAAAATTCGGAATGTAATAAACTGTGTTGGGACACTGAAGAAATGGAAGAAAAATAATATGTTTAGATAGACTGATCAGAAAAAGTTAATAATTATTTTTTTATTCAATATGATTGGTCTTGTAATTATTCTTGTCTGTGGTTATAATTAGTATTAAAACTGAAATAAGAAGAATATATGTTAGAAAAGTCAGTAAAATTTGGGTTATTTAGAGCAACAAAGTTTGCTTTGAATAAAAGGAGACATGTGTCATACATGTATTTATAAAATCTTTGGTGTCATATCTAAAATTTCAAAAAAAAAAAAATTTTAGTACACAAAGTAGATAATATGAGAAAATACAAAAACAACACAAGATAACAACTTTAAACTAGTTCATATAAATTATACATTGTTTGATCAATAAAAACCAACTACCCTATAGAACTTTCACTATTGGAAAAAAGTAAAAGTTTTCCTATATAGTCGAATTTTGTGTATGTTGTCAGTAGATGTTTAGAAATCGAGCAGGAAAATGTTGAATAGGAAAAATCTTAAACACACCGAACAATTTGAAGTTGAATCAAACTCGGATAGTTTACCCGTGGCAAGTCGATTTAATCCAAGTTTTACAAAAAATAAACGAAAGTTTAGTTTAAAAAAACGTAATAGACAGAAAAATGTGTACATTTTCTCGGAGTCTAGTGATAGTGAGTGTGAACAATTAACAAACCAACGGACACCTATTGTTATTCAAATAAAATTTGAGAAAAATAAAAGTGACAAATCCAGAGGTGAATCATTGCAAAGTAATAATGTATCAGCAATGAATCTTCCTGCCAGCTTACAAATAAAAAAACGTCGTAAAAAAGCCATTCATCCAACTAATGATGTTGAACTCAAACATCAACAGAATTGGCAGATGAATCGAATAAAATTGCAGCATTCAAACTCTGAGCTACAAAAATCCACAGATGGATCACAAACTCAAGAACATAGAAAAACAATAGAGAAATTTGTTGAAAGACAGACGCAAACAGAAGTGACCCCGCCGAATCGTTGTTGTCCTAGATTGCCCATTCAAATGAACAGTGGCATTGTTTGGTACAATTATAGTTGGCATAATTGTCATCAACCTTATTATTATCTAAATTATGAGATGCAAAAAACCAGTGGTGCTAATTTATCGAGGAGTAAGTAAATATTTGATAACATTAAGGATTAATTTAAACTATTTTACAGACCCTAAATCCGAAATTATAACAAAAGGTAATTTATAGAAATTGAACTTTTGGCTAAACTACACTACGCTTATGGCCCAGACCCTAACGGACCCTCCCAGACCTCCTCATCAGCCAGGAAGTAAGCTAACGATGCGGAAGGAGGCCTTTCGCGACTCCTAGTAAGGGGTGCGGGAGTGGTAGAACCCCGCTAAGAAAATTAACACAAAGTAGGCGGTTTGGGGGGCGGTAGTCCCCTGATAAGGGAAAAAAGTACAAATAGATTTTTTTTGGGCTTTGCCCCTTTAATGTGCTATGTTTTTTTTTTCTTAGACTTTGAAAATTTTATGGCTAACTGCTCCAAGTGTATACCGTTCATTTGACATCCACTAAAATTTTTATCTCCGCACCGCCCACCCCCGTCCCCTAACGAACAAATATATGGAAAAACAGTTTTTTGCCCCTCCCACCCACACGGAGTGTTGGATTGGCCCCCACTTTTTTTTTGAAATGATAAATTTTTTAAATACCTTTTATTTGATATCATACACCTTAAATCCCCTCCCCCTTCAATCCCCTCCAAAATACAAATTTTTCTGAAATTTTGACCAAACTTTGAACGTCTCCCCTGTCCAAGGGGGGGGGGAGGGGCGAGAGCGCCAAGAGTTATAGTGGTTTTCGAAGTCTGGGGGAAAGAGGTTCCGTTAGGGCCATAAGCGCTAAAGTGTAGATTCTCCGAATTTTCAAATTTCTCTAAACTAGAACATTTCTAGAACCTTCCGAAAAACTCCACTCAAAATCAATGTTAATTACATCAAATAAACCACCGCATTGTTGTTACCACTGTCCTTCGTCCTTCCTACAATCATCTTTGTCCAAGACGATTACAGCTGCAAAGTCTACCACTGATTTACTCGCTACAAATGATCAACGTTTCGCAAGAGATCTACATGGAATGGTACTCGTGGACTATGCGCTAGTGGTACAACATTTAAGATCGGCCAGTCTAACGAGTAAAGCAAACCTATTGCAAGCGATTCGTTGGGTAAGGGCCGTTTCTATGCGTGATTTATAAAATAAAATAATTATTTTTCAGCGAATTACGCAATCGTCTAAAATTATTCGAGATCAAACGGTGCAGGATATCATTAATATCGATTTGCTTAGCCTGCGATGTGATTGCGGAATTCGATCGCTGTTAGAGGATTTATTGTGGCCAATTAATGCGTTGACTCCGCATCCGTTGCAGGTGATTGTTTTTTTACAGCAATTATTTTGAATGGTCGAAATAATCGAGAATTTGGATTAGAATATTCTGATTTCCGAAATAATTGAGGAAATTTATCGAGGGGGCAAACCACTTACGGAAATCATGGGACATTTCGTAAATCAGAAATCATGGGACTCTCGGTTGTTTTTAAATAATTTCCGATTTTAGAAATCATTTTCGAGAATTTTTTCTAAAATGATTATCGTGATTTTGGAAATAATTTCCGATTTTCGAAAATATTTCCGAGAATTTTTTATTTATTTTGTTTTTTTTCCAGTATTATTTTCGCAATTTGAAATATTCGAAATTTTACTTCCGAAATAATTTAATTAATTTCGAGATTTTCTAAATTTAGCTGCTGAAATTACCTTCGTAATTTCTGACGTTCGTTGCGGTTATATGCTAAAGTAATTTCTGCGATTTTCGAAATTCTGAGAATTTTTTATTTTTTCAAAAACTATTTCAGAAATTTAAGATATTAAAAATGTATTTCTAATTTCCAAAATATTAAAAATAAATTATTAGGAGTGCACTGCTCGGCTGCTAAACGCCATTGTGTCCACAAAATCGGGTCGAGATTACGTGGCATCAAAATCCGTCATTCAATTGCTAGTTTGGGGTGAAAATTCGTTTGAAAAACCATTTCTTTACACAAATCGACAATTTATCAGCCCAAAAACGGCTGATAATTTAATTGCCACAATTATGAAATTGAGTAAAAACCAACCGCAAAGGAATGATATGATAAAAAAGGGACTCTTGAAATGGCTCATCAATCACATGGAAGATGTAGAGTATTCGATAAGCGCTTACCAGTTAAAGTACGTGTCTGCCCTGCTATTGAATTTGTTGTTGGCCATACCGTCGCCCGACATTGCTGTGGACAATATGCGTCAGTTTTTGGCACTTTTAGGTTGTCAAATTTGTGAAATCAATTTTTCATTTGAAGACAAACATTCTATTTGTTTGCAGTTAGATACCTACAAATGGAAACGCCGCTTATTTCGAAAACATTTCTGCGCTGTTGTCTTTTGGTTTTATTTAAACATGAACAAATTGCGACCTACGCACGTGACATGAATTTTAGTGAAATTATATTGGACTATTGTCGCAGAAGTGAGAGAGCTGAGCGAACAGAATTCGAAGCAATTTACTATTCTTTGAACAATAATATTTGTTCAGATTTGACGAGCAAACGACAATTGTCGGCCATTGCGTCTCATCGAATTTTCGCAGTAAATTTTAGAATAATGAATTTGAATTATTTATTTGATTTTGTAATTTAATGCAGGAGGATGGTTCAGATTTCGACGAGGAAATTGATAGAAATGATTCAGTTGAAAGTGACCTGCAGTCACTGGAGGGGGAGAAATTGTTAGAAGCAAAATTTGCAGTTCGATTTACACGAAAATGTAAGTGGTTTTTATTTCTGGCCTCCATCTTTAATTAATACACCATCTTTAATAATATTTTTCCTTTGTTAGTTTAAAGGACATATTTTCATTAAAATATCTTAATTTTTTAGCCATAAATTTACAACAAAATATTGATACAAAAATGGCAATGGAGAAAAACGCGGCAATTGTTGAGGAAGATTTTAACGAAGCCACAATGCAGTATCAAAGAGTTCCTCGTAAACGTGAAATATTTCCGAAAATCGGCCATTGTTGTGGTCACACAAAGCAAAATAATATGAAATCGAGGATTCCAATTTTAAAGAAACAAACAAATTTGGTGGAACAAAATCTAAAATTGCCAACAATTGATTTGGAACAAGAGGATAAGGATTTTGAAATTATTACTAAAAATTTAGACCGAAAATATTCTGCTCTTTCCGTTTCGGAAATGTCACTGATTTCGAAATGCAGTGAAATAAAAACAGCAAACAAATCTCGCCGCTTAGTTCAGTCGGCGAAATTGAATAGAAATTTAAAAATTGAATTAAAACGTTTATCATCGTCCGAACTGAGCCTCATTTCTACTGTAGATTGTGACAATAGAATAACAATAAACTTGAAAATGCAGCTAGGATTGGTTGTAAAACCAACGAAATTATCCAAATCCACATCAATAGATGCCTTATGGCTAACGAGCAAGAGTGCTGAACAACTTTGCAGAGCAAAATCGTTGAGTAATTTAAAAATAAATGTTTTTAAGTACAAAGATTTGAAAACAGTCAGAAGTACGAAAATTATCACAAAATGTCTATGGAAATCGGCACCACTAACACGAGTTAGTGAAAAATGTGAAGTCAAACGAAATAAATCTTGCAATAATGTATTTCCTGAATTTAAATATATTGAGACTGAGAATTTGATTAAAAATACTGAAATTAGTTCGAAAAAAAATAGAGAAAAATTAATTAAAATTGCTGATTTTCGAACAATTTCAAGGACAATATCGTTGCCAAATACACAAAACTCTTCCATTGCATCAGAACTAAGCAGGTGTCTGTCAGCACCGTCCAAATATCCAATGGCTACTGATGACGGTGCAAAAAATATGAACGAAACGACCGGAGGATTGAGGATTGAGCAAGTTTCAGCCAAATTAAATTCTTCCAACGAGTCAACCAATATTGAAAAAAAATTACCAGATTCTGTAAATGAGATCGATACAAAAAATACAGTTGGCCAAGTCATTTCTTCCGAACCGACAGTTTCGTTACCGGATGAACATTTTTTTGTCTTAGAAAAAGTGGATTCGACAGATTCTGTAAAAGATATTGATACTGCAACAGAAAATACAGTTGACCAAGTAATTCCTTCCGAGCCGATAGTCTCATTACTGGATGAACATTTTTTTGTCTTAGAGAAGGTGGATTTTCAAGATTCTGTAAATGAGATCAATGCTGCAAAACAATCAGTTAATGAACAATTACCAACAGAACCTATTAGTGAAGCAGAAAATTCAGCTAAACAAGCTATGCCTTCGGAACCATCCAACCAGGTAGAAAATATTGCGGACCTAGCAATACCTTATTCAGAACCGAGAGTATTTGTACCGCATGAACAATTGTTTGTTATTGAAAAAATTGATTCCAGCAGTCAGACAGATTTTGTTTTATTTTATTATTTGGAACCTTCGGAAAAATCATCTAAAATTTTGACTTTCGAGTGTACGCACCAGGGAACTCAAACCGAATGGGATTAAATTAAAGGGATTGGTCCAGAGTCCAGAATTTCAATATTTAAGCCAGGTTGCTTCTTTCAACATATTATAATAGATAAAGCCGACTATAATAGAAATATTCTGCGGTCAATGAACCTTATAGTATATGAACCCTTTATGCTATAGGAACAAACATAATGTTATAAATAAAAATAAATACAAAATTATGAAAATATAATTGAAAATTAAAGTTAAATAAAAAAATTATTTATTTATTTATTATTAAAAAAAAACTGGAGTTGCAAAAAAACAAGACCCGGAAATCTTTATAGAGAACTAAGTATAACTTTCGCAGTCCTTTAACATCCCCAAACGATTCCCTAACGAATTCCTGAGGTTCTATAAAATATTCAGAAAACAGACAAACAAAAGTTGTGGACTATATACGTGGGGATTTTTTCAAAATCTAAAATCAACCGATTTCGATGGAAAAAATGAACGAATTAAACTGATTTCTATAGCAATCGCAGTCTTTTTACATCTCCTAACGATTCCCTAACAAATTCTGAGAATTCTAAAATAGTCAGAAAACAGACAAAAAAGTGTGGACTATACGTCATGGGGATTTTTTTCTAAATCTAAAATCAACCGATTTTGATGGAAAAAATGAACGAATTAAACTGATTTCTATAGCAATCGCAGTCGTTTTACATTCCCTGACGATTCCCTAACAAATTCCTGAGATTCTTCAGAAAACAGAAAAAAAATTGTGGACTTTAGTTACATGGGGACTTTTTTCAAAATCTAGAAAACTAAATCTATGATTTTTCTTTTAATTTAATTATTTGCGAAACAATTATCTTGATATGTTAACATAAACCTAACCTCAATTTGAAAAAAGTGTAATTATAGAAAGAAAATACAAGATTTAATTAATTTATTACTTACAGGAGCCACAATAAATGTGCTTAGATCCATTTTAATGAGTGGGCTTATCGTACTTTTTGTGATTTAATTAACAAAAATCAATATATGGAAATGTCTATTTTTAGTATGCCTCTTGTGTATCGCTAAAAATAATGTTTTGTTGTTGTTTTTATTTATAAATTATTTCGTGCTATAAATAAGCCGGTATTCAGTGTTGCCTCGTCGATTGTTTTTTGACCGGCGAAATTCCGGTTTGGATAAAGCTCGAATTTTTTTTGTTCCTATAATTTTTTCGGTCAATAAATTAAATTATAATTAAACAATTATTTTGGAATGAGGTGATGTTAGTTACAAAAGGCTTAATATCTATTCTAAACGACCGCTTTAAATAATTTTATTTGTTTTTTCCGATTTTTGTCCATTCCTGCAGAAAAAAATATTAAGTAACATAGCTGATTGTCAGGCGAGACTTTTATATATTAAAGCCAAATTTTAGTGTTTTTAAAATTAGTTACAACAATACTAAAATCAGCCATATACATGATATATTAGCCAATGCACATCCAGCTGGGCGGCGTTAGTTTCTTAATGCGCGTCAAGCACAAACCAATACATAAACAAACGATTTGCCTAAAAATATTCACTGACACGTCACGCGTGAGTATACTAAAAAATATCCATATGTCACACACTTTGTTTGGCACAGGCGAATTGTTTTCCTTTTATCCATTTTCCCTCTATTATTTTGACAGATTTCGCCATTATACTTCTAGACGAAGACACAATGGCGAAAAAATAAAAATCTAGTAGTAGTTTTAAACAAAAACCTACAAAACCATCATATTCAATATAAACGAACTATTATTATTAATTAAACAAAATAAAAGACCCAAGACTTAAAATATCGTTACGTTTCATTTCCGTTATGGTAATGCTTCCGGTATATAATTCGAACTTTATATCGACAACAGAATTTATCGACTATTTGCTTTAACGATTTTCTTTATCCTATATCATATCTATAGTACCATAATTATAGCGCTATAAAAAATATGATGGCGAAGCTTTTATAATTTCCTATAATTTTTATCCATATTTCTTATGCTAAGTTTATAGATATAAATTATAGTAAATATCGACTCATCGTATCCTTTACTACAAAGCATAGGATACATAGGGAACATTTTATACTTTTTGTTTTTGTTTTTTTTAATTTACAGGAAAGACGAAAAAGTGATTCAGGGGCACCGTTCACGTCAGAGTATAATAAGCTAATTAGGGTATAATAGACCCAAATTATAGCCGTCCATACTCTCCATTTAAAGTTTGTTTAGCTCTGACAGCTTCTGCTCTGATGCGTTCACAATGGAGTGTAATAAAGAAAGAAATTTTTAAGCGGAAACTATACATTATACCATAGTCACAGTGTTACTAAATTAATATACATATATGAGAAACTGTATATATCACGATTATATAGCTCAGTTCGACTGTTCGAACTCATATCCTCTTGAAAAACTTTTTAAGGTTTTCAAAAAAATTTTGGTTTTTAATATATTCTATAATTTTCCACATACATATATACGATTCTCTCCGCAAAACTTAAATTAAATTTCTTTTTCTACATAATGTATATAAGTCAGAGTTCACATCATCTTATCATCTTATCATTTTATTATAAATGGAAATATATGTAAGAAAAATACGTCTTGTTTATAGCTTTTATATATAAAGTAAAGTTTTTTTTTCTTTATTAAATAATTCCCCATAATCTGAATATAAGAAAAATACATGTGTTTATAACTGAAAAATCACGTATCTTGACTCATGTTTTATCCTTTCTCACTTATTGAAAAACCATCAGACATAATTTTTATCAGTTACATTTATTTATATAATAAAGGTTTTAGTTTTATATGGAATATTCCCAATCTGGCAGCGTGAACTCCGATAGCCCAATGGCCGGAGATAACAGCTACCAATCTAGAGATGTCCACGCG
>JANSTW010066340.1:0-20821 GCA_027564275.1 Diadocidia ferruginosa | reverse complement strand
TTTTGTGTATAGCACACAAAACCGCTCAGAACCGCTAAATTTATGCGCACACCTTATATACTCTATACACCTTGGTTGACATTATAGTTTCTCTATTAAAAAAAAAATAATTTATTGAATTTGTAATGACAAAAGCTATACCTCATATGAAGTAAAAATCTGTCCGACAAAAGCATATACTGTTCACCGTACCTCATATGTAGTTAAAAATATGGACAATCTGTAACGACAACATCATATGCTGTTCACCGTACCTCATATGTAGTAAAAAATATTATGGACAATCTGACAATCTGTAACGACAACATCATATACTGTTTACCGAACCTCATATGTAGTAAAAAATCTGTATTGACTACAGCATATGCTGTTTGCTTTACCTCAGATGAAGTAAAACATATTTTGGAAAATCTGTAACGACAACAGCATGCTGTTCACTGTACCTCATATGTAGTAAAAATTAGTATGGACAACCTGTAACGACAACAGCATGCTGTCCACTGTACCTCATATGTAGTAAAAATTATTATGGACAATCTGTAACGGCAACAGCATGCTGTTCACTGTACCTCATATGTAGTAAAAATATTTAGGGACAATCTGTAACGGCAACAGCATGCTGTTCACTGTACCTAATATGTAGTAAAAATATTTAGGGACAATCTGTAACGGCAACAGCAGTTTTTTGTAATATTCTAGTGCGTTTTCCGAAGAAGTTCATATTACTGAACGAAACGTCAAAATAAATAAACAGATTTTAAAAATTATATAAAATTAAACTGTTTTAATTTAATTAAATAAGACCGCCAAGCTGGAAAAGATTTTGGAAATCTAAAGAAAAATTACTATTCGGTGAATAAGTGAATATTCTTATATTATAATTCTACATATTTACCAAAAAAAGGAATTATTTCTAAAATTTGATTGTTTGTTATTGACTGTTATTAAAAAAAATCTCTCTTTTTTTGTAATTGGAAATCTGATCATCTCATCAAAAGTCGGAAAATTAAAAAAAAAACTCCTTAAGTCGCTACAGAAATGCGAATAATATTTTGTCCCATTTAACCCAAAAAATCAATTTCGTCTTCCCACAAATCACCCTGTATACATTCGAAAATCTACTATATATTGAGATTCTCTACCCAGACTATCAATTTACAATTTAAATTATTATTTTATTAAAAAAAAAATTGCGATTGTCTTATCACTTATGTTTTTTTTATAAACTTACTCGTAGTTTAAAATAATATATTGTTTTATTTTTGAATTAATTTATTAATGATATTATAATTGATAATTTAGAATTTTTTGTATTTTTCTGCTCTTCTTTATTATATTAATCATTGGCAACAAAAACAACAACAAACATATTTAAATCTTTTTTTTTTCATATTATCATATTTATATATTTTAAAATGTTTATATTATTGTTTACATTTTTTTCTTGTTAAGATTAAATTTACATTTATACTGAGACTTGGGAGATGATGTTAATTTTTTTTTATGTAAAGTACTTTATTGAACTTATCAGTTTGTAGTAGGATGGGTCGAAAAAAGTAAAAATTATAAATTTTCACCACAAAAAAAACACAACAAGTAGGTATCTATTGATAGTTTATTATCTGATTTTCAACCGATTATGAGTGGTGTACCTCAGGGTTCTGTGCTTGGTCAGTTATTGTTTTTGTTATATAATAATGATTTGCCTATAGTATCTTGAAATTTTGTAAATGTATATTTTTTTTCTCGGTTCAATTATAATATATAATATTTATCATACCTATTTTAACTTCGTTTTTTTTTTAGATGCTAAAATTGAAGTGGGACAAAATTTTGTCAGATAATAATTATTCTCCCGACAAACAACTCCTCGCCTGAAAAATAAAATTAAAAAAAATTTGGGTAAATGAACTCGACTATATAGAAAATTTAACAAACTATAAGTCTAACAAATATTTAATGATTTCCTCTCACTATATATGTCCTATACTACTAGAAAAACCAGATGTTTTTCATTTGTATATGCGACTAATATAATCTTTTCTCAATCACAATACAATATAACATTTGCTAAAAATTTAAAATCGCTAAAATGTTTCAAAAAAAAAAACGGATATTCTAATAATCTAATATATATTTAGTGTTAAATAAATTATTAAAACTGATGCAAACACAAATCGTTTTTTTATAGTTTAGCCTGAAATCATTAAAATGCATAATATGAACATCCTTTTTAGCTGATATATTTTATTATGGAGAAAAAACCATTTTATATCGAAACGAGAAGATTTCTTTTAAATTATTAATTGTTAGCATATTTTCTGTGAAAAATCCATCACAAGTTTTTGATGACCTCCGGTGTTTTGTGTTGGTGTTTCTGTTTTGCCGCCATAAAGACTAAAGAGTTACTATATAGGTAGCGACTAAAAAATATTGCACACTCGCTGTTGTGAATTTAGGGAGTGTTGACACGAAATTTTGCGATATTAGTTTTTTTTTTCGTAGACTTATCGAGGCTTAAAGAAAATTTATTGAAAATATCTAAATTTGATTCAAAAATCGAAGGTGTTAACGTGTATTTTTTGTCAGAGTTAATAGTTTTGTGTTTTAATTTTCTTCAATTAAATTGAAACATTAAAAATTGAAGGTATTTTTTTTTTTATTAATTAACGCCTTGTACTATATACTTTCAATATAATAAATATTTCTCGAGACAGTTTGTTTATTAAAAAAAAAAAAAAATGTTTGTGAAAAAAATTTAAACAAAAAACCTACTTTCAAATGTATAAAATTTGAATAAGAATCAATTCTACTATATTATTCAATTCACTTGATTTAAACCATAGAGATGGACATGGTTTAAAAGGGCTTTAGGTCAATTTAAATGGTTAATAGAATATTTTGTGGACTATAAATATTTTGTGTTAAAAATAAATATAAAGAAAAGAAAATTTGAAATGAATTTCAAAAAAAAAAGAGTACAAAAATCCTTCCAAAAGATCCATATTGCTGCCAACATTTACAAAAAAACTTCTCAGACTCTCTCACGAGGGGTTAACCACTATTGGAAATCATGGGACAAGCTTGTGGAAATCATTTGGAAATCATTTCAAAAAATGGAAATCATTTGGAAATCATTTCAAAAAATGGAAATCATTTGGAAATCATTTCAAAAAAATGGAAATCATTTCAAAAAATGGAAATCATTTGGAAATCATTTAAAAAAATATAAATCATTTTGGAAATCATTGAAATTTGGAAATCAGTGGGACACAATTTTCCATAGTGGTTAACCCCTCGCTCTCTCATATGAATTTCAAAAAGTGACTATCACCTTATACAATTTTATTTTAGTGAAATGTATTTCATGACCTCCACAAGACTGTTAGAACTTTTGATAGACATCGTCAGGACTTCCAATAATGGTTTTCCTTATCGCTTCCAAGCGGCCTCAAGGTCTTTCAAGACTTCCATTTCTATTTTAAGACTTCCAATTGGCTTCATATTGAATTTTAGGACTACCATATGCCTTCAAATCGACTGCCATGACTAACCAATTGTCTTACTTATGACTTCCAGGTTTTTCAATTGACTTCAAGGATTTTCAATTTACTTTTAGAAATTCAAATTGACTTTTAGGACTTCCAATGGACTTCCAATATATTTCCAGGACTTCACATTGACCTTCAGGACTTCTATATGACTTCAAATTAATTTACAATTGTCTTCCCTTATTATTTCCAATAGACTTCCATGACTTCCAATTGAGTAATTGACTTCCCATTGACTTCAAATTGATTTTCAATTGTCTCCTTATTACTTCCAATTGACTTCCATCACCTCCAATTGACTTTCCATTGACTTCAAAAAGACTTCCAAAACTTCTAATTGGCTTTTCAATTGTCTTCTTTATGACTTTCAAAAGTTTCAATTGACTTTTGGACTTCCAATTGACTTCCAGGACTGGACCTCCAATTGATTTCCCTATGAGTTTTAATCGACTTCCAGGACTTCCAATTGACTTTTAGGACTTCCAATAGATTTTGTGAAGTCTTCCAATTGACTTTCAAAAAACGTCTATGACTTAAAACTCCCAGTTGACTTCCAATTGACTTATATGTGATTTCCAAAACTTCCAATTGACTTCCATATGACTTTTCAATTGTCTCTCTTATGACTTCCAATTAACTGTCAGGACTTCAAGCTGACATCTAATTTACTTCCAGGATCTCCAATTGTCTTGCTTCGCACCTTCAATCGACTTCCAGGACTTCTAATTGACTTTTAGGGCATCCAATTAACTACTAATTGACTTAGAACTTTCAATTGATTTCACCAAGTCATCCAATTGACAATAAACACAATAAACTTCCATATTGTCTTACTTATGACTCCAGAACTTCCAGGCCTACCAATTGACTTTTTTAGATTTCCATCTGACATTTAATTGACTGCCAAGACCTGTAATTGTCTTCCTTATGACTTTCAATGAGAAGTCGTTCCAGGATTTCCAATTGACTTTTTTAGAACTTCCAATTTACTTATAATTTACTTCAAATTGACTTTTAGGACTTTTAAATGACATCCAAAAACACCTCCAATTGATTTATAACTAACTTCTGATTGACTTACATATGACTAGCAATTGACTTTCAAGACTTCCAATTGACTTCCAGTCACATTGACTTCAAAATGACTTTTTATTTAACTTTTAGAGATAAAAACATGTATTTCCATAGAATTTATTTATTTTCTCGTTCTTCGCTTTAGTTAAACGATGGCTTTGTGGGAGCGAATAATTGCACATCCTGGCTTTGAAAAGATCAAAACTTTGTATACCGATCAGTTTCCATTGGAAGTTCGGTTTGTTTGTGCACAATGGATTGAAGAGCGGGTACAGGCTGATCAATATATTGACATTAATGATCCACAAATTGAACAGAAAGCCTCAAATTTTCTGCATACATTGATTCAACAACTCGAACAAGAGAAACAGAAATTAAAACGTCCAGAAGAACTGTCCATTAAGTATCGTTTAGAGGAGGCGATACGAACGTTTACACAAAACATATACAGTCCGTTTGCCATATACAGGCAAATTCGTGAGGCCATTATTTACGAACAACATTTTCTGGAAAATTTTGGCGAAAATCATCAGTACAGCTACATGGACACCGAGGCAATAGAGATAAACGAGAAAATTAAGCAATTACACGGCGCCGTTTTGATAAACAAAGAGAAACAACATTTATACAAACAAGATATAGAACATTACAAGGTTCTCGATTACGGTGAACCGTCCAAGCAACTTATGCAACAGGACAATACGCCGGAATCGGAACAACGGCGAAAGGCCATACTAGACGATTATCAGAGGAAAAAATTTACCCTAGTTGAGTCGATCAATAACCGGGCACTGGAATTGTATCATAATTTCTTACAAATTATTACGGAAATCGATAAGATTCAACAGATTGTGATACTGAAACGTTTAGGGAGATGGCAACGAGATCAAGCATTGGCTGGAAATGGTGCACCAATTGTATTGAACACTTTAGACGAAATCCAAGTTTGGTTTGAGAAAATGGCCGAAATCATATGGACAACCCGGTGTGCACTGGAGGCATTGCGTGAAATGAACAACGGCTTTTCAAATATGGGTGAACTAATCGATGCAGCTTATAAAGATGTCACCATATTGTTTCAGAATTTAATTGTTTCGGGATTTATTGTTGAAAAACAACCACCACAAGTTATGAAAACAAATACGAGGTTTGTACAAAAATTAATTTTTTCTCTACAGAATATTTAAGAATTTTTTTTTGGTACTTAGATTTGCCTCAACTGTACGACTTTTAATTGCTAATTTAGGCATCGAAATAAATCATCCATCTGTCACTGTTACTATTCTATCAGGTTAAATTAATAAATTTTTTTCAATTTAAAATATAATTAACCAACAATTTTTTCCCTCGGTATAGAGTCCCAAGCACAAGCCCAACAAAACAATCATATGAAACCGCTGGAGGAGACGTCCGGTGAAATTCTTAACAATACAGGAAATTTGGAAATATCTGGAAGACAATTATCGTGCAATTTAAGGTGATTAGTTGATCTTTTAAATATTGTCCATAGTTTACCGATAATAAAATTGTAGAAATATGCAACTGAAAAAGATTAAAAGGGCCGAGAAAAAGGGAACCGAATCAGTAATGGACGAAAAATTTGCTCTCCTTTTCAAGTCGTCATTTCACACGGGCGATATACGTTTGAATGTAAGTGTGATGAAAATCAGGCGCCGAATTTCGAAACTATTTTTGTTTAATTTTAAAAATTGCTTCTAGGTTTGGGTTATGTCGTTGCCAGCCGTTGTGATTGTGCATGGCAATCAAGAACCACAATCATGGGCAACCATTACATGGGACAATGCATTTTCAGAGGTGGGACGAATTCCGTTTGTTGTCTTGGAACGGGTTAATTGGTCACGAATGGCAGCCGCATTAAATATGAAATTTTCTTGTCAAACTGGTCGCCAACTTACGCCGGAAAATCTTTACTATTTATGTAATAAAAATATTTTTTTAATTTAAAAACTTAATTTCAAATTTGATGTGTGTTTTTAGGTGAAAAAGCTTTTAGAACGAACATAAATTTCAATCCTGACGACAAAGCCCTGACTTGGGCTCAATTTTGCAAAGAAGTCCTTCCCGAAAGATCTTTTACGTTTTGGGATTGGTTCTATGCAATTATGAAATTAACTCGTGATCAGTTGAGGGGACCATGGACCGAAGGATTAATTATCGGTTTCATTAGTAAGCGACATGCAGAAGAGAAATTACTAAAATGTCCACCGGGAACATTTTTGTTACGATTTTCTGACAGTGAATTGGGTAGGTTAAGCGGATAGGTCGGCCAAATTTCGCCACTCACTTTTTGTCTTTTAGGTGGTGTAACAATAGCGTGGGTCGAACATACAATCGATCAAATACCACAAGTTGTAATGTTACAGCCATTTGGCAATAAAGATTTTTCCATACGATCACTTGGCGATCGTATACACGATTTGAAACAATGCATAACTCTTTATCCAGATATACCAAAAGATCAAGCATTCGGAGCCTACTACAGCCCAATTGGTAAAATTTAAATAATTTTCTTCTTTTTTGCAGGCTCTTGTCCAAGTTTTATGTTTATTTTCAATAATTAATTGTGGTTTATTAACTTCAAATGAAGTAAATAAGCCACAATTAACAAAACGTTTACATAAAATTAAACAATTCATGTTTTATTACTGAAGAAAATAAACAAAAAATTTGGTCGAGAGCCTGCACAAAACAGTAAATTATCAAAAATATGACCGCAAGAAGAAATAAACTTATTAAAATTATTATTTAACATTTTTTTAAATTAAATTCTATTTCCACTTTTAGAAGCGACAACAAATGGATATGTAAAACCCATTCTTATTACAACGGTTCAAACGTCAAATAACATGGTAAGTTATCCGAATACTCCGCAACATCAAATTACCTACCAGTCGCCGGATCATACAAGAGACACATCATCTGTACAAAGGTTAGTATCTTTTATAATATGAATCATTTTAACATTTTTAATTGGTTTTGTCTCTATTTTATTTATTATTTTTATTGAACTAACATTTAGTATTCGGGGTTTAATTTGGTGCACAAATAAGCTTGAGATGGACAGTTTTCTGTATCGCTGACATTTTTTCTGTTCCAAACTAACTTCATTAACTATTTCCGATATGATTTCCGGGATTTCCAAAATTATTTAAATTTATATTTAATAAAATATAAAAAGAAAATGATTTCCGTGATTTTCGAAATGATTTATGTGATTTTCGAAATTATTTACGTGATTTTCGAAATTTCCTAAATGATTTACGTGATATCTGTAATGATTTACTTCATTTTTACTTAATTATTTAAAAAACAAAAAAAATCCGAAATTATTTCCGTCATTTCCGAAATTTTGTACGTCATTTCCGAAATTATGTACGTCATTTCCGAAATGATTTACGTCATTTCCGAAATGATTTCCGAATTGATTTAGTTACGTCATTTCCGAAATTATTTACGTAATTTACGAATTGATTTTTGATTTCCAAAATGATTTCCTTGCTTTACGAAATGATATACGTCATTTCCGAAATGATTTACGTCATTTCCGAAATGATTTCCTTGCTTTACGAAATGATTTACGTCATTTCCGAAATGATTTACGTCATTTCCGTAATGATTTACGTCATACGAAATGATTTTTGTCATTTTCGAAATGATTGACGTAATTTCCGAAATGATTTACGTCATTTTCGAAATGATTTACGTCATTTTCGAAATGGTTTACGTCATTTCCGAAATGATATGATTTACTTCATTTCCAAAATGATTTACGTCATTTCCGAAATGATCTACGTAATTTACTTATGATTTTGAATTTCCGAAATTATTTACATGATTTCTGTGATGTTCGAAATGATTTATGTGATTTATTAATTCCCAAAAAAATTACGTGATTTTCGAAATGATTTACGTTATTTCCTAATTGATTTCTTTAATTTTCGAAATGATTAACGTCATTTCGAATTTAATAAACAAAAGAACTCAATTCGGCTTTAAGATAGCTGAAAAGCAAAATGTATATATATTTATACTAGTCAAATAATGAGAGCATTTTTTAGTGGCGTCATCTTTGCGATTCTAATTCAAATATTGACTTTTATTTACAAATCTCGATATCGAAAATTTCTCTTATTGTATCACTAATAAAAAAAAACTTAAAGTATTAACTCTAGGATACATACGTATGGTCCAATGGACCCCAGAGCGTATGCATAGCTGTGTATTTATAAGCACATCCATCTCAGTAGCTTGTTATTATGTTATTCTAACAAAATTTGTGAAATTTATTATGAAATACAATTTGTAAGGTCTTTGGGCCTTGCGTATACATTTTTTTTGAATAAAATAAATAAATTATTACACATGGGTGATGGGTCCAATGGACCCACATATGCATTCGTGTGAAAGTAAAATCACTTGTACATCTAAGGATTAAAAATATTTATTGTCCTCGTATTCGGTGAGTTATTCTGAAAGTTTCAAGTAGCTACTCGAACTCGAGTAGTTGGTTTAAAATCGATGTTTCTCAAACAAACACACAAGAAATCTGTCAATCTTATAAAAGAGTGTTAAAATAAGTCAATAAAAAATATATTTCAAAGAAAATCGTCGAAATTCAAGATTATAAATAATTTTGTTTTATTTACAAAAAAAAACTGAACATTTTGTCTTCTTTATTGTGCCTAACAAGTTATGGTTCGCCACAATATAATAACAAACAATATTAATTTATTAACAAAAAAAATCTAAAAATATTTGATAACCCAAGCTTAGATAACTCTAATCAGCAAATTTCGTAGAAGCTATTAACATTTTGCACTTTAGCATCATATAATATGATAAACTTTCGTTTCCGCCATAATTGATAATCTGAAATTAATTTGTTAGTTGAATAAAAATCTGGTAATATTTTATTTAAAATACACAATATTCACTTTTGATTTTTAGCTAATTAGTTATGATTTTTTTTTTTAGTTTTCAATAGTGCCTTTACACATTTTTAAAATCGTTTTGTATCATTTTTAAAATACACATTTTTTATTAAATAACACGATTTTTTATTTGCAAAATTTATTTTAAAATAATAAAAAACAATCTTCAGTAGCGCCATCTAATAGAATTCGTTTATAATTTTTTAACTATCAGATGTCACTACTGAAAATTTCACATGACCTTCGGCACAGAAAAAATTCACACTAATATTATATATTTTCGGTGCCTTCGGTCTTAACCCTTAAGAGTGCTGTATACTTTTTGTCAACACTAATAACAATGTGAGGGCCTCGGGAGACCCCACGTATAAATCTGCAGAAATTCAAATAAAAAATGATAATTGAAAATACGATAAAAAAAACATAAAATATGAAAAATTACAAAAAGTGAAATTTATAAAAAAAAACTTTCTGAAGTCCCTCAAAGACCCCACTCAACACTCTAAGGGTTAATAATGACGACGTGTAAAGGTACTATATTTGGTGTAATATTGTTTTCACCTTTTCAATAAATTAATTATTTAACAATCTGCAAAATTACAAATTTATTACAGCTACCACACTACATTTATGCAACTTTAAATTGCGCATTTTTACGCAAAAATTTGAAATTGTTTTTAATCGAATATAAACAAACTATTGTATTGTTCACATTGAATATTTTTTACAAGCAAAAAATTGAAAAAGTATTTTACATTGATGTAAAAAAATTATAAATTACTCTAAATGAAAAAGATAGGATCTCTTTATATTAATATAAAAATATATGAAATGTTCACTGTTACCTCTAATAATAATTATAATCCCTAAAGAGACTTATATAAATGAATGTTGCACGTGTTATTATGATGAATTGTTTTCTGGATAGATGTTTCCTAAAACATTTAAATCCAGATTCGCATGATTAAAAATGAATTTATTGTTCTATACTTCTTTATAATAAATAATTGTTAAAAATTTAGACTTAAGCCGAGGTGGTAAGGCAGTAGAAAAGATGTTGTTTCGTGATTTATGATTTTTTGTAATTTTCGAAATTATTTTCGCAATTTCCGAAATATTTTGTCTTATTTTTTCTAAAATGATTTTCGCGTTTTCCGAAAATTTCTCTCGTTTACGAAATTATTTCCATAATTTTTGAAATGATTTTTCGTGATTCACGATTTTTTCTCGTTATTGAAATGATTTTCGTGAGGATTTCAATGATTTACGATTTTTTTCTCATTTACGAAATAAATTTTCACGTTTACAAAATGATTTCCATAATTTTCGTAATTTCCGAAAGGATTTTTGCGATTTACGATTATTTGTCTCGTTATCGAAGTGATTTCAGTGATTTCCGGTATTTCCTAGAGGATTGCCATGATTTTCGATTTCTTCTCATCTACGAAATCATTTCCGTATAATTTTCGAAAGGATTTTCGCTATTAATAATTTTTTCTCGTTAATGAAATGATTTCGTAAATTCTAAAATGATTTTTGCGTTTTCCGAAAATTTTTCTCGTTTACGAAATTATTTCCATAATTTTTGAAATTATTTTTCGTAATTTCCGAAAGAATTTTCGTGATTAATGATTTTTTTTCTCGTTATTGAAATGATTTTTGTTAGGATTTCCATGATTTAAACAATAAATTTACACATTTTTTCTCGTTTACGATTCTATAATTTTCAGTGATTTCCGAAAGGATTTTCACGATTTCAGTGATTTCCATGATTTACGATTTGTTTTTTCATTTAAGAAATAAATTATCACATTTTTTTTACCTTGTTTACAAAATGATTTTCACCATTTTCGTAATTTCCAAAAGGATTTTCGCAATTTACGATTTTTTTCTCGGAAACGAAATGAATTCTGTTATTTCCAAGAGAGTCCTTGATTTTCGATTTCTTCTCATTTACAAAATAATTTGCGTAATTTTCGAATTATTATTATTAGTAATTTTCGTGATTAATGATTTGTTTTTCGTTAATGAAATGATTTCAGTGAGGATTTCCATGATTTACGATTTTTTTCTTATTTAGGAAATAAATTATTAAATTTTTTATTGTTTACAAAATTATTTGCATCAATTTCGTAATTTCCGAAAGGATTTTCGCGATTTACGATTTTTTTTCTCGTTAATGAAATCAAATGATTTCAGTGATTTCCATTATTTCCGAGATGCTACTTTTGATTTATGATTTTTTCTAATTTACGATATGATTTCCACGTTTTCCGATATTTTTTCTCGTTTACGAAATTATTTCCGTAAATTTCGAAATGATTTTCGTATATATAATGATTTCCACGTTTTCCGAATTTTATTCTTGTTTACGTAATAATTTCCATAATTTTCGTAATTTCCGAAAGGATTTTCGCGATTCACGATTTTTTTTTCTCATTAACGAAATGCATTCAGTGATTTCCATTATTTCTGAGATGATACTTTTGATTTATGATCTTTTCTCATTTCCGAAATGATTTCCAAATTTTCCGATATATATTCTGGTTTACGAAATGATTTTCGTAAGTTAAGAAATGATTTTCGTAATTTCCGAAAAAGATTTTCACGATTTTCGATATTTTTTCTTGCGATTTACGATATTTTTCTCGTTAACGAAATGATTTCAGTGATTTATTTCCATGATTTACGATTTCTTTCTCATTTATATTATTTATTTTTTATTTTATTCCACGTTTTCCAAAATTTTTTCTCGTTTACGAAATAATTTCCATAATTTTCGTAACTTCCGAAAGGATTTTCGCGATTTAGTTTATTTTCTCGTTAACGAGATGATTTCAGTGATTTTCATTATTTCCGAGATGATACTCTTGATTTATGATTTTTTCTCATTTACGAAATCATTTCCGTAATTTTCTAAATTATTTTCGTATGTTTCGCGATGAATGATTATTTCTCGTTAATAAAATGATTTCAGTGTGATTTCCGGGATTTACGATTTTTTCTCATTTACGAAATAAATTTTCACGTTTTTTCTTGTTTACGAAATCTTTTCCATAATTTTCGAAATGATTTCCGAAATTTTAGAAATGATTTCCACGATTGCAAATGTGATTTCCAGGAATTTCGAAATCATTTACGTGATATCCGAAATGATTGCCGGTATTTGCGAAATGATGAGATTGGGCGATTTTTAACATGATCATTTTTATGATTTCACAAATTTTTCGATTTCCGAAATTTAATATATTTAAAAAACAAAAACATTTCTATATTTTCCAAAATATATATTATGATTTTGCTAGCTTATTAACCCTTATGCTGTCCTTGCGGGACATAATAGACCCAATTAATAGTTCATCAATCAACGATAAAATCTTATAGTAAATACATGTTATAGAAATGTTATAATTACATTTTTGTTATCAATTTTGAGTGACAGAATTAATAACGCGGTATATATGATGCTTGGGTCATAAATGACCCATTTTTTGCAAACCTTCTGATTAATTTTTTATGTAGTTCTTAGCTCGTTTTTATTTATTTTTTAAAACCACAACCAATCGTATCCACTACCAAGTCGGATTTAACCCTTTACTTCTGCCGAGCCTAAAAGCCACGTATTTTTAACCCTTTTAACACCAACTCGCTTCCATATTTAAGAAAACAAAAGTTGAATAAAATCTTTTTTTAATTCAAACTTTGGTAATGTTTTTCTGCAAACAATTTTTACACATCTTGTGGTGGATTTGTTGGGTTGAGGCTTAGAGTATAAAGCAAAAAGACAAGAAATTCATTTCATTTCTTGGAAAGGGACACTTTTCCCCCAAAGGATCGATGAAATTTGCAGAAAAAAAGTGACGCTTTGCCCTAAATTATCAAGTTATGAATAAGTTTTCAAGAATCTCACAAAGTAAAACCCAAAAATAAATTTTATTGTCTAAATAATTTGACAAATAAATTGGGAAAAGCGAAATTCTTATATTATTTAAATTTACTTCGGGTGTCAAATATGACCCAAGGACGAGCACAATATATTTTGCAAAAACAATCTGGTAGAGTTATTATTATTATTTTCTTAATAAAATATAATAAAAATCCTTAGGGTTTTTCATAATAATTTAACCCATTTTTTCAATACGAATGAAAGTTTTTTTTTTGCTTTTTTTAATTCAATTATAGAAAAAAAAATTGGTGCTAGACCCAAATGGGTTAATAAATCAAAATGAAAAATTTAATTAATTCAAATATACGACGAAATATTTTTAACTGATTAGTTATAAGTTATAATCTACAAACAACAAATCATTGTGTTTAACCTTATAGGCTATAAGGTTTTTTTCATAATATGTTAACCCATTTGAGCCTAGTATTTTTTTTTTTAATTTGAATGAAATAGTTTTTTCTGTTGCTTTTTTGAATCTAATTAAATAAAAAAAAAATTGAAAAATCCCATATGATCGAATATAGTAGCTTGGCCTAAAATGAATTAAAGTTAATCATTTATTTTGCAAACGAATTGTTTAGATTAGATAAATATTATATAGAAATATGTTGTTATGCTTCTTGTTTATGTTTTAATATTTTTTATGCAAATATTTAGCTAATAAAATGTAGTTAGTTACAATAATTATACACACTAATTGTTAAATATAAAATATAGTAAAATTGTTTTAATTTTTTAATTTTAATTTTTAATTTTTATATTTATTTATTAAAAAAAAAGTTATGATTTACAATCACGAGATGATCTTATGAGTATGGATTTTATATTGTCTGCCATGAGTGATTGAAAAACCAACGGTCGTAGTTTTCATTTAAAATTAAAATGGATCCACACCCCACACACACCGACTACCTATACTACTACTACTACTACTACTTTATCCTGCATGTTCAAAGATACAAAGTTAAAAAATATTTAAAAATTTTATAAAAACAACAGACAACAAAGAATATGATGGCTCAACAATTTTGTATTTCAGGATTTTTATTATATTTATAACATGCGTGGAAACATTTTATTTTATGTTTATGTTTTTTAAATTATTTTTTATACGCAAGCGTGCCGCAGCATGTACCTTTGATGTTTTTTTACCAGAAAAAATGAAGTAAATTTGAGAAATTTTTATTTTTGTCTATATATTAAAGTTGTGGTAGTTTTTTTTTTTAATTTTTCGATATTGATTATCGTTTTTTCCTTTGTTTAAAAAAAATGAATTTTATTTTATTGTTAAAAAATTTATAAAAAAAACGAAAAACCCTATTTTTTCTATGTATACACATTGTTAAATATAATAATATAATGTAAAAAATAAAAAATATTTTTAAACGAAATCACATGGTCGATTAAGATTAAGATGCCATGAAAATTATATGCGTACGAAAAAAAAAACAATTATTAGTTAGAAGAAAGAAAAAAAAACTTAAAATGATTCAAAATTTATTTTTTAAAAATGTTTACTGTACTTAAGAAATTTTTAATTATATATATGTAAAATATATCTATATATCTGTAGCACTTTAAATATAAGAAACGTTTATGGAAAAATCATGTTGGTTCTTCTTATTATATTATTGTTGTAATATCCCTGATGATATTTCCCCTCTTTATAAGGCAAATAATAAAACTACTTTGCACAATAGAATAACCTCTAAAAAAATGCGTATCGTTTGTCATTGCGTTTTTTTTTATTATTATTATTTGCAAATAAAATCTTTTTAAATTTTTTATTGATCGATTTAAATGTTAATTTTTTTCAATATATTTTTATAAGTTATGCAATTTCAATATTCAATATTTTCAAAGAATTATTTTTAGCATGTATACTATATGATGAAAATTACGTGTTTTCGCACACTTTTGGAAGTGATGATTTATTTTTTATGTTTTTTTTTATTCGTATGAAAAACAATTTTATGGAAAACAATTTTTTTGTGATAAAATTGTTTTTTGTCGTATGATTAAAAAAAAAAAACATAATAAATAGAACATCACTTCCAAAAGTGTGCGAAAACACGTAATTTTCATCATATATGTACGTGCAAAGCAGCTGTATATGCTTTTTTCTGATTTACAAAATAATAATAAAATATAATTTTAATATTTTAATCAAATTAAATGTGTTAAAATAATTTAATGTGCAATTGTGAAAATTATATTAATCGATGATTTCTGTATAGTTTAAGGAAAAAAAACTAAACAAAAATGAAACCATATTTTTAAAAAAATATTGTCCAACAAGATATAAAACCATATTATAGGAAGTATGTATACTTTTATATACATAAGTTTATAGCACAAAGAATAAAATATTTAATTGTCAATTTTCAACAACAATAATTCAATATTATAGATAGGTAGAAGCTGAAAAAAAAGTTTTTTTAATAAAAATGGTGCTGTAATATTAACAAACAACAAAAATTTATCCATCTGTTTTATGTAGGCGGTTGTTATAACATAAAAAATCATTTAAAATTCACATAAATTTAAATTAAATGTCTCTGTCGTAAAAGAAAATTAATTGTTATACTTAATGTGGCGTGTAGAGCAAAATGGATTTTGTCTGCGATTTTGTAATAAGAGGAATAATTTAAGAAATTCAACTGTAACTCGATTCTAAATGATAATATTTTTGTAATAATAATAAATCTCTGTACATATGTTTACGTGCAGTGTTAATTTTATAAAGGGTTTCATATATGAAGCTGCTAAAAAATTTAATATTAGCGATCGACATAATTTTTAGATCATTTTAAATCTCATGTTTTTTTTTTGATAAGAAAAGTCTCTTCATTCAATAAAAAAACAAATTTAGCACAGAACAAAATAATATACAATTCGAAGAAAACCTTATCCTCTTATAAATTTTCTGGTTTTGGTGGTCTTGATAATTTTTCTTATTATTTTGTAGGCTCTACAGGACCAATTAAAATAAATATTAAATTGGTGGAAAGCCTTAAAAATAAAGACATTTTTTATGCATTTTTTTGTCAATTTTATTAGCTTATCAGTTTACAGTGAATAATTTATATATAGTAACTTATAGCGTATTCCTACATTTTTCACCGCAAAACGCTCTCTAATGCCCTACTCCAATTAGTTATACTCATTCTCTACAATAATATACATATATATCACTGAGTTAAAATATCAAAAAGGTCTAAATTCTGTAAGCGCCCATGCTTTAAACTAAATCGTAACTGGGAGAACGTTGTCACAGCCAAAAACAGTCACCTCTTGCCAGCTATTTTTTAGCTGTGTATTCGCTGTGAATTGCTGCTGGAGAACAGATAACAAATACTCCATTTGCCAGCTATATTTTTAGCTGTAAATTGTTGCTGAGAGAACGTTGCCACCGCTAATAAAATACTCTATTTGCCAACTATTTTTTTAGCTATATGTTAGTTGCTGGGAGAACGTTGTCACAGCTAAAAAATACTCCATTAGCATTAGCCAGCTATTTTTAGCTGTAAGTTGTTGCTGGGAGAACGTTGTCACCGCTAAGAAAATACTCCATTTGGCAGCTATTTGTTTAGCTGTGAATTGTTGCTGGGAGAACATTGTCACAACTTAAACTTACTTCATTGGCCACCTATTTCTTAGCTGTAATTTTTTGCTAGGAGAACGTTGTCACAACTTAAAATCACTTCATTGGCCAGCTATTGTTTAGCTATGAATTGTTGCTGAGAGAACGTTGTCACCGCTAAGAAAATACTCCATTTGCCAGCTATTTTTTAGCTGTAATTTTTTGCTAGGAGAACATTGTCACAACTTAAAATTACTCCATTGGCCAGCTATTTTTTAGCTATGAATTGTTGCTGGAAGAAAGTTGTCACAACTTAAAATTACTCGATTTTTCAGCTTTTTTTAGCTAAGTATTATTGCTGAGAGAACGTTGTCACCGGTTAGAAAATACTCCATTTGCCAGCTATTATTTAGCTGTGCATTGTTACTGGTAGAACGTTGTCACCGCTAAGAAAATACTTCATTTGTCAACTATTTTCTAACTGTAAATTTTTGCTGGGAGAACGTTGTAACCGCTAAGAAAATGCTTCATTTGCCAGCTATTTTTTAGCTGTGAATTGTTGCTGAGAGAACGTTGTCACCGCTTAGAAAATACTCCATTTGCCAGCAATTGTTTTAGCTGTAAATTGTTGTTGGGAGAACGTCCTCACCGCTAAGAAAATATCCCATTAGGCAGCTTTTTTTAACTGTAAATTGTTGCTGAGAGAACGTTGCCACCGCTAATAAAATACTCTATTTGCCAACTATATTTTTAGCTATGTGTTAGTTGCTGGGAGAACGTTGTCACAGCTAAAAAATACTCCATTAGCCAGCTATTTTTAGCTGTAAATTGTTGCTGGGAGAAAGTTGTCACAGCCAAAAAAATACTCCATCTGCCAGCTATTTTTTAGCTGTAAATTGTTGCTGGGAGAACGTTGTCACAGCTAAAAAATATCCCGTTTGCCAGCTATTTTTACATGTATTTTAGCTGATAATTGTTGCTGGAAGAACGTTGTCACAGTCAAAAAAATATACCATTTGCCAGCTATACATGTTTTGCTGTATAGGAAGAAATTGTAAAATGTACTCCCAAAGCTCTACATATATATCTGGCAACCGTCGAGCGTCTGAAATGGTAAATTGTCGCATTTTTGTACGAAACCCGGCTCGTACGAAGTTTAGTTTTTTAAGAAAAAAAAATGGTGGATCCAATATTGAGTTGCATTTTTTTTGTAAGTTAAAAATAATGGTGGCACCAATATTGAGTTGCATTTTATTTCGACGTACGACTTAAATAAAAAAAAAATCAGAATGGGGGCTCAAATATGGCGTCTGAAAACTTTGAATTTTTGCATAAGTTTACGAAACTGGAGGAAATGTTCACGTTTGATTACGATTTCGATGTCAATTAAAAAAAAAACAAAATGGGGGATCAAATATGGCGTGTGATATTTTTAAATTGTCGCATTTTTGTACGATACCCTTGTACAAATTCCGTTTTTTTAAGGTATTTAAAAAAATAAAATGGCCGATTGAGTTGATTTTTTTTCGACATATTTTGCTAATATCTTTTCAAAATTCAAATATCTATTATTTCTTTTTGTAAATTTTCTTTGGATCAATATTATTAATTTTTTTTTTCATTATCCAAATATTGAATAAATATTAAATTAAAATCATTAACAATAAAAATCAAGTCACTCATCAATTTGATCAAAGCTATAAAACAACCTGCTTGTGTGTATATTCAATATAATCTTTTGACCTTTCATTCATTAGCCGAAAAAATGGAACATGTTTCTAAAATTTTATGTGCGGTTTTTTCGATTAAAAAATGTAAATAAATATCAGTGGCGTGCAGTCTAAGGGAGCTGCTGGGTGTGCTCTGGTTTTCAAAAAAAATCTTTATTCTTCACTGGAAAACATAATAATTTCACCAAATTCTTATCAATTTCTATAAAATCTCGTGTCATTTTCATTAAAAAAAACGAAAACACTGTGTGTCATATGTCATTCAAATGCGACGCGATAGATTATTCTAGTAGGTTACGTCATACACACGATGTGTATGAGGAGGAAATGTAAAGTGTTTTATCACACGAAAAGTATTTCAATTTTCTACCAGCTAAAAAAATTGAAAAGATTCGGCACTGCTGGGCGGAGAAGTGGGGCAAAAACCATATTATATCTTTACAAAGCATTTTATGAGATGGTAGGGGGATGTAGTGAAAATTGTTTGGTACTGTATAACATTTATTCGGTAAACCTACTTTAACTTGAAGGTAGAACAATTGTTAAAAATTCAATCCTCCCAGGGCACTGGGGTGGGACAAAAACCATATTTTAAGATTTTAATCACCTTCGATTCGCTTCTATAATTTTTTTTAAATGAAATTATTACACTATAGTCAACACTGAACAATTTTCCAGAATTTTGTAAATTGTTTTAGGGTAATTTGGGTTCACTGAATTCGAAAATGGCAACCATCCTTTTTTTCTAGCAGCTCTAGTTTTTGAGATATGGTAAATCCGCCATTTTGAAAATATAAAAAAGTTTAAAAAATTATATTAATAAAATGAAAATATTTTTTAAAACATCTTTATAAATCTTAATAAAAAAAAACCTCAAAAGAAGCAGATATAAAGTAAGTACGCGGACTAAATTTTGAACACCTCTGAAAAAACACGTTATTTTTACAAAAAATATTTTTTTTTTTTATTTCGGAATGGCGTAGAGTCGCTAATATTAACACGATTGATAATAAAATTTGTTAAAATTAAAGTCGTATATGTCTTACTATAACATGGTAAAATTTTAAAATGGTCGAAAAACAATTTATTTAGTTACAAGGGAATTAAGAGTAACGACATATCTTGCAAAAATCATTTCCCAAAACTGGTTTACGAAATAACTAGGAAACTATTTATTCTACAAAAATTAACATTTATATAAAAAGATAGATAATTTTATGCTTTACAAAAATAAGGTATACAACTTTCTTGCATAGGATCAACCGTTTTTGAGACATTCTATTTTTACCGTTTTTCAAGATGGCGGATTTCGCACCGCGTTTATAGCGTGCTTTTTCGGTTTTATACTCAAGAGATACCTCTTAACACTTTTTAAAAATAAAAATGCGTCGGTTCGTTCATTTATTATACGAACCTTATTTTTACATATATTTTTATTACTAATTAAATCGAAGTTTTAGGGTTAATTTTACTAATTTAACTCTTAATTTAATTATATTTTAAATCAATCATTTTGAAATTTTACCGTGAGGACATATAGAAGTATAATTTCTATAAATGTCATTATAATTGCATAAGCATAAATATTGTCGTATTTATGCCATTTTTAAATTAAAAAACATAATTTTTTTGTAAAAATAACGTGTTTTTTTCAGAGGTGTTCAAAATTTTGTCCACGTACTTACATGATATCTGCTTCTTTTGAATTTGTACTATATTTAGGATTTATAAAAATGTTTTAAGAATTTTTTTTATTTTATTAATTTATTTGTTTTAATTATTATGAACTTTTAAACTTATTTTCAAAATGGCGGATCGCCGATATCTCAAAAACTAGAGCTGCTAGGAAAAAAAATGGTTGCCATTTTCGGATTCAGCTACCCCAAATTACCCTTAAACAGTTTGATTTAACCCAGTGAGTAGTGTTATTTATAATTTCATCATCATCGTGTCCTTTACTCCAAAGCGAGGGAGCATAGGGGCCA